>VZTB01000820.1:274617-326801 GCA_013397245.1 Thryothorus ludovicianus | reverse complement strand
CGTCCCGCTCGTCTCTCTCATCCCTCTCATCCCTCTCATCTCCGTCCTCCTCCCTCCGGCACAAATGCCTCAAAGGTGCCATGGATTCAGTAACAGGATTTCGATATGTGTATCAAGAGCGGAGTTGGGAGGGGAAGGAGAGACATTATAATAATAAACTCGCCTATTTCTAGCTTAAAGTTAGACAGGTGTTTGTGAACTACTTTTATATGTTTTACTACCTCCCCCAGCGTTAATCATCCTTGTGCATACTACTTCAAATATAATCGTGGTGGTTAAATGTTTATATGACAGTAATTTGTCCAGTTTAAAGTATCAATGAAGCCCATGATACAGGCACTTCAAAATTCTTATGGCAAAAAGCCCCAGGTACAGAGTGGAGTAAATAGCATAAGTTTGGATGCCATATAACCAATTTAGACCGCTCTTTCTCTTGAGAGGTTTGTTCTACTGTTTTTGTTTTTTTGTTTTGTTTTGTTTTGGTTTTTTATATAATTTCGCCAGATTTTGGTGATTGAATGCAAGAGCAGGCTTTCTTGCAAACAGGTGTTTCAAGAGAATGGAGTTATACTTGGCCTCTAGAGGAATGTGAAAAAAACAAAAAAACCCTTAAGCAGCACTTTGAAGAACTTGAAGATTTAGTAAGTCAATATCACAGCCTGATACTAGACATAGTAGTTGTATTAGTGAAAGTTGCTTGTCCAAAATTTAGGCTTAAGTTCTGAAAAGTGGCTATTTTGTTACTGAAACATTGTTTAGGCCTTTAGGCAGATGAGTTTTTAAAACTCCTGAGAATCAGGCTCATTTCTCGAGAGGCCCCCCAGTTTTGAAATAAAATGTACCTGGTAATGAGCGATGTCTGGTGGATTAGTCTGGTTCTCAAAGGGAAGTTACTGCAAAGGCAGAACTTTAAGAGTTTCCTCCATTTGAAAATGTTTTTGGTAACGTAGTCTTCTGAGTTGTATGGCCTGCTGAAATAAGATGTAGATTACTTAGAATATTTCTAGAAAGAGATGAACAAATGCAGGGTGTAAAATAGAATCTTCAGTAATGTTAACTAATTGAAATCACTTCATCATGTATTGTAAAGTGAGCTAGGTTGCAAATTCCTTCTGTCTTTTGATTTCCCTCCTGGAATTTTAACATGTTATCCAATTCATGAATTGTCATCCATTTGCCTTACAAGTTTGTCACCTCTGTGAGGAAGCTCAGTGTGTGTTAGCAAACATAACTGATTGCTGTGCATGCACATGGTGTCCTGTCCAGGACTTTTTGTCTGAAAAACAGTGACACATTTCTGGTCAGGAACTGGTGCCTTCAAGATACCAGCAGCACCAAATGAAAGGTGCCCAGGGACAGATTCCTGGGGCTAGTGTCTCCTGCCTAACACATCTCTTGGTCTCAAAGCTGACTAATCGGACAGTCCAGGACAGACTCCAGGATCTGGCTGACAGCAGAACAGTGTGAACGAGAAGCACACGGCTTTTATGTATTTATTTATTGACCTCCTTTTATTTAGTTGTGTATCTCCACTTGCCAAAGGTCTCAACACACTGATGTTGATGTAATGAAAATCTTTTAAAGCTCTCAATTTTGTTGTGTTGTGGAAACAAGGCAAAGAAAGGGTGGCTAAGGTACAGTTTGGTAGCAGCAATAGTAAATAAAGGAGCCTTCTCCAAGTGACTTGCAAAAAATTAGCATTTAGCTGCTCAAGCATTTTCAGTGGCCTGCCAGAACATGTGAGTTACAGGATGAGGTAGAAATTTTGCATCTCTGGTGGTCTTGGATCAGCTCTCTGGCTAAGTCCTGATTGTACAAACAGTAATTCACTATATGAACTTCTACCTGTTCATGGTGTTGATCTCCCCTGTATGTCTCCCTACTGCACAAAGCTGCTGCAATTTTATCCCTTCTAGTAAAGAGCAATCTTAACTAGTTCCACTGAGCAAAAGAGAATAA
This sequence comes from Thryothorus ludovicianus, assembly GCA_013397245.1. Lineage (NCBI taxonomy): Eukaryota > Metazoa > Chordata > Aves > Passeriformes > Certhiidae > Thryothorus > Thryothorus ludovicianus. The sequence continues at coordinate 324,842 of VZTB01000820.1, read as the reverse complement.
GTGGTATTTTAGGGAGTTAACAGTAATTATAGAATTATAGAATGGTTTGAGTTGGAAGGGACCTAAGGATCATCTAGTTCCAATCCTCCTGCCATGGCCAGGGGTACCTTCCACTAGACCAGGTCACTTAAAGCCCCACCCAGGCTGGCCCTGAACACCTGCAGGAGTGAGGAGCCCACAACATCTCTAGGTAACTGTTTCAGTCCCCTACAGTGAAGAATTTCTTCCAAATATCTAGTCTAAACTCTTCCAGTTTGAATCCATTCCCCCTTGTTCTATGAGTACAGTACATGCTGGCTCCACCTCTCCTGTAAGCTCCCTTTAGGTACTGGAAGGTGCTACGGGGTCTCCCTGGAGCCTTCTCTTCCCCAGGCTGAACAGCCCCAACTCTTTCAGCCTGTGATCTGTTTATTCAGCATATACCTTAAAGATCTTTCCATCATTAAACCTGGTTAAAAAGTTCAGATTGTGCTGCTCACTTTCTATGTGAACAGAATTTTTTGAGTCCCCCTCTAGATACTCTTGGATTAAGCCTGATGTTTGAATTTGGATTTTTGGTCATTTTTTTCTGAGCATCCTGTGACAATAATTATTGCATATCAATGTATTCACTTTTTCCTGATTACTAATATTTTGTGGCACCCTCTATGAACATCTTGTGCAAATCTGGGGAAGGCAGAAATCTTTTCTGTGTTACAGACCATTGCTTGCATGGTGCTGGTGCTTCTTGTTGTAGCTTTAGTATGAATAGTTGCATAGGTGCCTGTTGAGCAGAAGGTGCAACAGATGTCTGGAGGGAGCACCAGCTTAGCTACCAGGCATACTGTTAAGCCAGGATTTCTCAAAGGTGGTCCACCTGTGGTTGTATCAAGTCTTGGGGAGTTTCCGTCTTAGCTCCATCACAAGGAAAGTAAGGTTCATTCTCAGTGTGTTGGGGATTTCCCCTTCAGGTTTTGTGAAGAGATAAAAAGAACTACTTCACTTCCTTAAATCAGCAGGGGTCTGTCTGTTTTGGCACAGAAGCCTTAAATTTTCCCTTTTAAGCCAAAGTTTATCTTCACTTCTGTAATTCAGAGGCTGTTAGCTGATGACTAGAGCAGCCCTTTCTAAAAATATATGTGGAGTCTGTGAAACAGATCGCTGTTTCACAGGCAGCAGTGTATGTGCAATATGTGACCTTGACTTTAATCTTGTGAGCAGTGTACCCTTATCTTCAGTGTAGGATTTTAACTTGTGCTTCAAAAACGGATAAAGAAATCAGCAGGAGTGCATAGGTTCTGTTGTTAAGTAATGGGGATGAATATGCTTCTGTGATGTTTATCATAGCAAGAAAAATATCAGCTTCAGTGTGTATCATGGTTTTAAAAAAGCAAAAGCTGACATGTGATTTGGATGCAGCATTTAATCACAAGATACCTTTCCGTTTTAAGTTGTGTGCCAGCATTCTCATCTAGTATAGCTGTGGTAGTTCAGTGGGAGCTTTCCAAGAGCATTAAGCAGTGGATATCCATCCTCCAAAAAAAATCAGCATATATTGGGAATCAGGTATTTTTTAAGGGCTGCGACTTTTTGAAGATAGCCCTTAGGTGAGCTTGAGATAGACTGTCCCATTTAATGTCAAATTGGTCACTGTCCTGTACTTCAACATCGTGCCTTACCTTAGTAGTATGAATATTTGTAATATGTGTGATTATATACAACTGACAATAATAGTGAAAGTTGTCTGTTAAACAAAAAGGGAAGGCAGACTGAGCTTTGAGTAACAGAATTGGCCTTTGTTTCTTTGAAACTCAAATGATGTTCCATGAACTGGTCACCTGTATGAGGGCTTATTGTATTATTCATTTAAGGAATAGCTGGGTATTGGATCTGACCTTACACAAAAACAAATCTTTTTTACTCATATTGCTGGCAATTCTTTGTCTGGTGACTTTTCCTGTGAGTAGGAGAATGTGAAAAGCAGATCTCCTCTGTGTGTTGAAGTTAAATCCTCAGCAGCTCGGTTAGCAAAGTTCATCTCTGTCCTCTGAGAACAGAAAAGTCTATCTGTTTTGTCACCTTTGGGGTAATGTAGTTCTTTTGGCTGAACTTCAGAAGTAAGAAATGCGTTCTGGTGTGTCAACTCAGAGTAATTTTGTTGATAGGTAGCTGATGCTCACACTTAATGAAACTTGTGAAGATGAGTGGACTGTGAGCCTCCAGAGTCGTGCTCACCTCTTGGTTGCAAATGTAGGTTTGCCTTGTCAACCAGAAATTCTACCAGTCTTGTGCCTGAGGCTTTTTCTTTATTTTGGAAAAAAGAAAAAAGAAAAACAAAAAAGAAAAAAATTTTTGCATTTCAAAAGGACTGCTTTTGGGGGATGTTTGCTTATTTGTTTTGTTTTGTTTTACTTTTTGTAGGACCATTCTGCTTGATCTGGTAGCTATCTTATATATGTGTTACTCTGCTGATTTCTTAGCTATTAATAATTTTTATCTGTGGATGAATCTTTTCTGTTTCTTCTCAATTTTTCTTATTCTTGAAGACTACTTATACTTGAAGATTCATTTCAGCAAACCTTTGAGTTTTTTGAGCAGTATAGGTCTCTGACCAAATAGGCAAATCTGATATTATTCTTTAAAAATCAGCTTGATAGTGAGTGATAGGTTTATTTTAATTAATTTCTGTCTGAAGACTGTCGTAAACCAGAAACAAGGCATGTGCCATTTTAGGCTCAGATGCAGTGGTAACTGTGAATTCCCTGAAGCACATCCACCCATTGCTGGCCAGAATTGAGACAGCATCTCCTGGAAAGGACAAATTATTTCTCCCACATGCAGAGACTGGCATATGTTAATGTTAATCCTGTGCTTGCCTTTCCCACACAAAGGCAGCAAAAGCAATGTGCAGGGGAAGCATGAGGCTGCTTTTTGTTGTCTCATTGGAAAATCCTGTGTAGCCTAGTAGAGCTGCTAATTGTGCTGGAGAATAAGTCTTACTGTTTCCTTATCTCAAGCTCATCCTGAACAGAGAAAAATATTCTAAACCTTTCCATTTGGTGATTAAAGCTGAGCTCCTCTTTCTACCATGTCCAGGCCTTTTCACTCTCCTCAGTGGCTGTGAGATCTCTGTTGCTGTTCATGTTCTCTAGCCTCTCCACCAGAATGTGATTTGATTTTGTAAAACTTCTGTTTAGTTTTATTTGGAGGGGAAAAGAAAGCAAAAGAAATTATCATTATCGAAGGAAGCTGCTGTTGGACAGTTTGAAATGCCAGAAGACATCTGGAAAGATGCATTTAGTGGGTGGAGAAGGTGTTGTTAAAGGAAGCTGTAGTATGGGAAGTGTAACTGCACAACTAATGACAATTGTTTTGTAAAAATAAAACATACATATGCTCATGTAAAGCCTTAATGCTTCCTGGTGATTTTAACTCAGCAGCAGTTGTCTACAAAAGCTTTTATCTAAAGAATTGCTATCAAAGAGGAATCATGTGTTGAGCATGAAGCGTGTTTAGTCCTAAATGCAGTAACAATAGCTGTGTGTTAGTTTCAGACGTTTTCCTCTGGCTACACAGAAGTAACAAGAAGTGTTAAGGAATTCCTTAACATTTCAGGGTTTCAGTTGCATTTCAGAGTTCAGAAAATGCTTGAACTGAAGTGCAGGACTGATATTTCAGTTGCTATTTATGATGTACACAGCTCTAAATGAGAAGCTATGTGATACTGTCATTGTAATATTTCAGCATGGAAAACAGTTTTAGTTACTTTTGAAGTTTAGTTAGTGGAAAAAAAAAAGCAATGTGGAGCAGGAAAGCAAGTCCCAAACCCTATAAACCTGATACATCTGACGTGAACTCCAAATATTTGATGGTATTTTAGTAAATAAATAGTCAATCAATTGGGACTAGATTCTTTAAAAGAAGAAATAATCATATATAGACATTAGATTTTTTAAAGTCAATATGTAAATGTAAAAAAATATTAGATTTTGGAAGATAATTTATGGAACTCCACAGATGCTGCGGCGTATCAGCCACCCATTTTTAAAAAAATTGCACTTTTAATTAAAAGATACATTATCTCTAAAGTTAATGACTGTACAAGATGTATATTAGTATTCAAAAGTATTGAAACAGGCAGATGTTCTACTTAGAAGAGCACAAGATGCTTTTTATCTCTTACTCAAAAATTGGAAAAGCACCAAAGTCTTTTCCCTAGAAAATACTGCATCAGTGGGACTTTCTTCCTTCTGCTGCCTTTGTGTCTTCTTAGATTCTACTCTTTGTCCTCTTGCGTTCTTGTAATGTTGCTATATGTGAGATGTGTATTGATTTCTTCTCAGTCTATTTCTATATGTTTCTGTGTGATCATGCATTTTTTTTAGTGTTAAGTATAAGATTATTAAATAAAGAGTGTATGTATGTTTCCAGCAGAAGTGATCTGCTTCTGGTGTTCCTGCACTTATACTGGAATTTCCTCTGCCAAATCAGAACCTGGAATCTGATGCTGTTGAAATTTCCATTAGATGTTATGGTAGCAATTCTCATTTCTGCCCTGCTTTTTAGAATTTAGGGGTGCTCCCTGTATAAGGACAAACAGACAAATGGAGAGGTGGGAGGTCAGTTTTTGTTGATCAGCTTGATTCATTGCATGCCCGGTATCAGAGACGTGCTGCAGAGGCATTGCTTGGTTGTGAAAAGACTGCTGTTGAATTCAGGAAGGCCAGAGTGCCAAACACTGCGTAGTAAAAAGCACTGATATGAGAGATTGATAAATGTGTGGACAGCCCAATATGTTTGCAGAACAGGAAGCCAGTAGGATGGTTAACTTGGAAAGGATATTTAGGGGTAGGATGAACTTCCAAATGCCTCAGGCTTTTTATAACTTGTTGTTCTTGGCTCGAGCCATCAATGCAGATGTTTTCCTTTGTGTGGCACTAAAGTACTTGTAAGGTGNGACTAAAACAAAATTCCTTTTATGAATATGTCAGCTTGGGGTTGGTATTATTATTTTCTCTTCCTAAGTTAATAATGCTGTTAGTGATACCATGTCTGCACATTGAGCACCACTGACTGGTTCCTGTCACCTTTGGTAGAAGGGAATGTGTTTTGAGGAGGCATTAGGAAAAGGGTGGAGTCAAGATGTGGGACAGGGATGTCAGAGCTACAGACAAACAGGTATAGTAGGGCAGGGAGGTGTAAAGACAGGCCACAAAGCATTGGAAAGTCAGACTTAATTAGTTTAATTGCTGGTGAGTCAAGTTGTTAGGCTCCTGGCAGTATTTGTGTCAGCCTAGATGGTTACTGTCCCTTCGTGCTCTTTGCCCTTCACCTTGTTCTCTGCTGTAGAGATGTGATGGTCTGTGAGATCCTGTGGTGGTGATGTGACCTCAGGTAGGCAGCTCTGCTGAGAGTGGCATGCAGGAAAGTGTGAAGCTGTTCTTTTCACCCCCCCTCAGTATGTGAAATACATATATTAAATTGGAAGGCAAGGCTTGAGAAATGTTTATCTCCACAGTATTTTATTTCTCCTTCTTCCTTTCAGCATTGTCCTGACTCACTCATGGTTTCTTGTAGCTGCCATGAGAATATGGCTTTCACACGAGAAGTAAAATACAGATGCTTCTGTGCTCATTCTAAATAGTCCCTGGAGCAGCAGGATCTAAAATGCTTTTAAAAGAATGCTAAGAACATGACTGGCCAGGGTTTTTGTCACTTACAGTCTTCCTAAAAGAGAGATATGTGATCACAAGGATGTGATATTTTGGTGACATCATTAGCTGTGAACGATGATTACACAACTAAGCTTATTTCTTCTGCCAATATGCAGAATAATGTTCCAAATTAAAATTTGGAAATATGACAGGAAGCTTATTTCAAGAAATATTCATTAATTAAAATAATGATGTGTGAATTAATTTCATTAATGCACAATTAAACACCAAATATCACTGTGTGTGCCCCTTTGCAAACTTATGGATGGGTCAGGTGAAGTTACACAGTCATCAGAAAGTTTCTCTTCCAGAAGAAGAAATTGAAGCCCAGGGTTGTCCACATTCATGCCACACAGAACATTAAAGATGTCATAATTCAGTAATTTGGAATTGATGGTATCAGTAAAGGGTTCCAGCATATGCTGCATTTCTTTAGAAAAAAGGACTTTGTATTGCTGTTGAGTAAAATACCCTGCTCATCTGCTGTGCCATTCATTTCCTAATTTATTGAGGAGTGTAGCTTATTAAATGTGTCTCAGAGTGGCATTTTTATTATTTGAATGCCTGCCTATTATTTCTTTTAATGTTAAACAGAATTGTCTAAAAGCAAAATGTTACTTGGCTGCTCTGGCAGTAGGCTACTTTCTTTAAATCTGTCATCGTCTTTGATTCATCACACGCTAGGAAAATATTTGTTACATATTTAATCAATTTAGCTGCTTGTAAGCCCTGTGAGCAGAGTGACATTTCTTTTCATAATTCCTTGTCCAATCTCAGCTGTGATGGACAATTTGCTTTGATAATGCACCTTTCTTTCTCATGAGACTGGATAAAAAAAGATAAATGAAAGTGGATACCTAGCAAGAATTCCCTACCTGGCAGACTGAATGGCCCATAATTAAAGACTGCATGAAAGCTTTTGCCATCCACAGACGTTGCCTTCTCCTTCTCACACACATAAACTCTCTAGTGTTGCTTAGCTGAGAAGCTGACCAAACTAATTTTCAGACAGAGCTGTATGTAGGTTATTGCACTCTGTTTTTGGCCGTAGAGTTTGTGTTCACAACAAATGAAGCATTTTATTAATGAGTAAATTCCTGAAGAATGCAAATTCCTCAGAAGTATCGTATTTTTGGCGAGCATTGGAATGGGCTGCTCAAGGAGGTGGTGGAGTCACCATCCCTGGAGGTGTTCAAGAATGGACTGGATTGTGGCACAGTGCTGTGCTTTAGTTGACAAAGTGGGGATTGGTCACAGCTCAGAGTCGATGACCTTGGAGGTCTTTTCCAACCTTAAAGATTCTATTGTTGTTTGATATCATGGAAGGCTGTCAATAGTTGTAGCAATATGATAACGTTCTTCTTCTTATTGCCTTAGGATGGATGTTTAGTGACAGGTGAAATGCTGCCAAGACAGCCTGATATCACAAATGCAGGAGGACTGTTTGCCCTTCTAAAAAGGAGATAATTTAATACCACTATAAGTGCATGAAAATATGTGCCATTTAAATTCATCAGAAGTGACTTGGAAGACTTGGACTACATAAGAAACAAACTAAAAACCATGTAAGCTATGATTTTGGTAGCATGAAATTACATGCAAGAGACATTAAAATGCAAAAATAACCTTTAAGGGATGACTCAAAAGGTACTTTTAAGATAGACTAAGGAAATAAGAATGTGACATCTCTGAACTATGCTGCAGCTCACTTTTTCTAGGGACAGAGCAGCCCATGGAACTGGAACCCACAAACTCCATTTAATTTTTTATGTTTTTGATATGACTGAGATGCATGTCCCTGACATTTTTTTTTCTAGTAATGAAATGAAGCCCTCTTTTTTGCAAATCATTAACTCTTTAGTTAACACTTGATCTGTGAATTACCTTAGTATCTCTCCAAACTCACCAAGAGCAGAAATATAGAAGGGACAAAATGATGATAGTTGTAAAAGGAAAATCACTTTCTGTGTACATTAAATATCCCCAAAACCAATCTTAAATTGCAAAGCTGGAGTCTTAGTGAGAATCAGTCTTCCTTCCTTTTTTCCTTTCTTGGAAGCTGTCTTTGATATAGGTCTTGTTGAAGCCACAGTTATAAATGTGAGGGTTTTTTGATAAATGCGTTGTGGATTTCAGTGGAACTATTCAAAATTCATGCTCAGGTGAAACCCTCTAAACTGGGATTTGATTAAAAAGTCATAGTACCAGCAGCTTTATCTGCTCTCTGTCCTTCAGGGTCACTTTCAGAGTAATAGGTTAATTTGTCTAGTGATCAGAAAATTAATGATTTGTTTTTCTTCCACGGAAAGAGTAAAGGTTCTGATTTTGAGTTATATGGAAATTTAGCTTTTCATCAATTAGAATAGCAGCTATTGATGTACTCACACATAGCTAATGGCTTTACAGCACTGAGGAGATTATCGTGCATTCAAGTGGTTTTCCTATGAACACTTCAACTCTAACTCCAACATAAAGGAAATCTATTCCTTGAGAAGCACTTTTTTTCCTTTTGGATACTAACAATTTAGGATCCGTTGCTGTTAAATATTTTCCTTGAGAACGGTTGATCAAAATTCAAGTCACTTCAGTTGAATTCCTCAAAGTCTCTATAAAAACATTGAGCTGAAGAAAGAGGTAGGACATGAAGAAGGCAGAATGAGGCAGATGCCTGGGTCAAAAAATAAGCATTTAAAATATTTGTTATTCCTGTCACAATGATCTGTTTCAATAGTAACTTCAACAGCTTATTGTAAAATTCAGCTTTAAATTGTCCATCTTCTGTAGAAGCCTGTGTGTGTTTGTTTGGAAAATAGAATTTAAACTGATCTTCAGTCATAAACTTTGGCTTGGAAAGAAACCAGACTTCTGTGAATGAGTAAGAAAATCATGATGGAATTGTTAGGAGCAGCCTCATGTTCAGTCTTGGTGAAGCTCAGCTGTAGAGCACAGGAAGCATCACCGCACCCCAGGGCTGTAGAACCAGGGCTGCCTTCTAGTGAGCACTGGCATGGCCCCAGCTTCTACTGATCCACTGGGACAGGCTGCAGAGCAGGAGACAAACCCTTCATGTGGCACTGTGGGAAGCCTCCTTGAGATGTAGACTGTGTAAAAACAAATCTTCCCTCCATCCCCTGTTTTTCAATATTGTCTTGCTCGGAGGATGAGGCTACTCCAGTGAAATGCTCTCTAGGGATTGAAGCCATCTACTTCTCTCTCTTACAACTCATCTTCTTGGCTGTCCTTAGAAGCCTGTAATAGTATGAGGTTGAGTACTTCATGAATGATGAAAAAGTATAAATTCTAGTGAGATACTTCAGTACTTCATTTTTATGAGTTTTCTTTCCATCTGGTATTTTTCAAGGGCTGGAAAAGTCTTCCCCTCTCAGCACCCCCACTGTCAGCTTTAAAAACCCCTGGTTTTGTTGGAATATTTATATCCTGATTAGCAATAATGAAAGGCAAATCAGGCTTTTTAGCTCATGGATGCTAAAGTTACCCATTTAAAAATAATTATGAAAACCTCTTTTCTTTTGGATGTGAAGTTCACAGTGTGTAATGCTTGTTTGAAGGCACTCAGTCGATTCTGCAGGCTTTGCATCACTGAGCGTGACAGCTCCTGAGAGATTAAAGAGCTGTTACCATCAGAACTTTGCTCAGTTTTTCTTTCATTTCTACAAGTACAGAGCAGGATAGGTGTACTTGTAAAATGTCACAAGGATTACACTGCAATGCTTTCTGGATAAACTTCAGTGCCACTGAAGTAGGGAAAACAGTACCAAATAATCTCATGACAGCTGTCATGTCTCCAAAAGTGTCTTATCAGATCTTCAAATCTGAATGCTGGATACCTTGTGGGTACATTCATCCTCTAGTATCCATCACTTCGGTTTTTATCCGTTCTATAGTCATAGGAATGTGATTAGGCACCAAACTAATCAAATAACTGTTAATTTACAATGATCTCTCCTCAATCTTACTTGTGAAATAATTTATAAAGAGTGGGGTATTTGGAAATTTTGGGGAAAACCTGTCTTTGTCTAGTTCCCAATTCTTCAAATGCTTCCTAAACTTTATATTTAGAGAATGTATTGTGTCTTTAAAATTTTTTTTTGCTTGTTACATGTATTGAAATAACCTAAGAATGTTTCAAATGAGTAAAACTGATATTTGTAATGTAATTATAAAAATATTTATGAAGGGTGAAACATGGAGGGGAGACCCTTGAGACTTTTACCTCAGTGTAAGAGATTCTGTGTGTATGTGGTGTTTGCTTGATTGGTTGGTTTATTTTATAATCTAGACACATGACTTGGGGTCATTCCAGTCACTACATAACTCTTTGTTTGCTTTGTTTGTTTGTGTGTTCTGTTTTTGGTTTTGGGGGTTTTCTGGTTAGTTGGTTGGTTTGACTTTTTGGGGGCTTTTTTGTTTGTTTGTTTATCTTTTTTTTTTTTTTTACTGTAGATTGAATTTCCCCTTAGTTGTAGAACAGAAGTAGCTGATTCCAAAGAAACTTTACTGTTTAGGTTCTTAATTCAAGTGAGATATAGCCAGTGTTGCATATGTTGAGTCCACTGCACTGTGTATTCCATGTGGAACGACTCAGAAGAAAGCAGCAGTTTAGTCTAACATATATAGTCTCTGGATATATGTTGGCTGGGGTTCCTGGCTTGTAGACTATAGTCTACAAGTCTGTAGTATATTAGAAAAAACGAAACACTAGAGAAAAAAAGTTATATAGGGAAGAATCTATTCTTATCAAAACTGATTGTTTCTTGCTGTCCTTCCACTGAGCAGTCATTACTATGTATATATATACAATTGTAGACAAAAAGTATGAATAAGTGTGTCTCTCTCTCTATAAATCTGTGAGTTTTACTCACACTGTAGTGAGAACACAAAGCATCATCTTTCATAGCAGAAGGAAGGAAACTTTCAAATTGAAAGAGGAGTAAAGGAAAAAGAGCATAGAGTAGGCATGGGGAAAAAAATCACTCTTAATACCTTTCTTCTTGTCCCTCAGTCAGAAAAAATGGGAAAAGAGAAGCCTGTAGTTTGCTCTGTAGTGAAAAAAAATAAAATACTCTGTGTACACTGTTCAATAACTGATCTCACAAGGTTCACTTTATCCTAATTTTCTATGGAGGTCAATTACCAGATGTTTGGTCTCAGTACAAAATATTGAGGAGTACTTGATTTTCATGTGTAAACAAACTCCCTCAATGCAGTTATCTCACTTGAAACCAGCATTCTGGGCACCTGATAGTCTAGGCTCATTCTCAGTTTACTATTGGGGAGCCATTAATTTTGTTACGGTGATGATTATATGACATAATAGGGTTCATTTGCATTCCAGTAATTATGACACAAGTTTGGAGAGGAGATTTTGGAAGTAAATAGGTCTGGAATGAAACATGTAGAACCAATTGTTGTATGCAGTGAGCTAGATGTATTCTTTGAGTTTTCATTGTTTCAGGGTATTGTGACCCATGTTTTTTCCCATTAGTTGTTCAAATTTTTATTAGTCTAATTTGGAATGTGGTGGACAGATTGAGATATCTTACTGAACTAGATCTACAATAGTTGTGATCTTAGAGTTCTTTGGAAATTGGATTCTTCTTGAGGTAGCTGTAACTAAGGACACAAATGAAGGCACACTAGCATATTAATTTTAAAATTAAATTTTTTATTTAACTAGTTTGATTTAATTGTTCCTTTGCTTAGAGGTATAATCTTTTCCCTTACAGTTTCCAAAGCCTTGAGCCATACCTTGGCCTTTTTGTGCTCCACTAGGAACCTTTACTCACTCTTTTAGAATATGATGTTGATGTGTTTAGGTTTTTCATTTTTACATATAGTGGGCTGTTTTTTGGTGAAAAATGTTCATGCAGCTTTGCTAAAAATAAACAGAATTACAAGTTAATTTCATCTTAATGACAAATAAGTAGCTTTAGAATGCAAGTTATGGGAACCAAATGTGCTGTTAAACATACCTGCGTTGGGGAAATAGGGTAATAAAATGTCTGCAAGCACAAATACAACAAAAAGTAGAAATTTTGAGAATATAAAAAGAACTCATTACAGAAGCTCGGTACTATTCTGTGATGTTACCCCTTAGTTATAACAAGACTGAAGATGTATTTGAAAATTAACATAAGTTAGCTTTGAAATAATAACAAATTACTATTACCATTCTGGTTTGAAAGCAAAACCAGTGAGACACTCCAAGTCAGAAATACCATTTATTAGTAAAAGGAAATAAAAAGGGAAACAAAATACATGCAATAATACAAAGGAAAAAGAAAACCACTGACAAAGTCGGAATACAACCTGACACCCTTTTGGTCAGGGTGTTGGTAGCACTCCAGTTGCAATGGAGTTGCTCCTGGAGTAGCAGTTGTGGCTCTGTTGAAGCAGTGATCCTGGAGAAAAGGTGCAGCCCTCTGCTGAAAGTCCAGTGGTGATGGATGGGCCTGTTCTTCCTCTGGGAGTCCAGTGGAAAAGGCTGACTTGGTGTCCTAAATCTCAGGTTTTTGTCCAAGTATAAAGGTTTGGTCTCCCCCCCCCACCCAAGATGGAGCATTTCCCGATGGGATGATGTAATTTTATCAGTGGACTCAGTGGCCCATTAGCAGAAGACCTATCCCTGGAGGGAGGATGGGTCATGGAAGAGATAAGGAAACTGCTCTTTCTGGTTTCTTATCAGCTGGCTTGTCAACAGAAGATCACATCACCCCCACCCCAGTTCCAACAGATGGTGATGAAATACCCTTTTTTTCAGTTACATTTTGCACTGCAACCCATGACAATTACTTTTTCAGTTATGGTAATATTGTTCATTATTAATTAGATAATTCATTGTCATAAATAATGCTCACCTCACTTAAAATTCCTCTCCATCCTCACTTTGTGTTATGGAATCAGTTCTTGAATTTCTTTGCTTGTGTCACACTTCATGTGTCACCAGACATCCTCTGCCTGTGTAACGATGTGGATGTTCAGCCATCTGGTTTGTACAGCATCTCTACAAGTGGTCTGTAGAGAAAGAGCAGCCTTTGTCCTGGCTAAGGAATTCCAGCAGCTCTAGCAATTCCATGTGCCTGTCCTAGCTATGGAGGAGGCTCCACATAGGGAATTGTTACCCGTACTTGGAATTCAGTCCTGTAGTCATTTCTGGAAGCAGTGTATGCCATGTGTAGTTTTATCTAGGTAGCATTTTCAAGTACCTTGTGTCAGAAATTGAGTAAGATATATTGTGTGAACGTTGTGTCTGGTCTTGTCATTTATTCAAGTATTATATAGCTTGTGGGGGAAAACCTTGATTTTTAAATACGTCATGTTTTCTTAGCTACTTTGACGCAAAATGCAATAGCTGGTGTTGAGGCAGAGTTGTGAATTTAAGCTCAGAGTTCAGAGATTAGGGAAACTGGAATATTTGTTTTTCCATGCATAATATTTTACTCATTTTCAAAGCGAGTCTAGTGTTAATGAGGCCATTTGTATTTAGTACTTTGAATAATTTATGATGAAATTATAATTCTCTTTAATTTCAAAAGTCATTAGTATTGAAAGAAGCTCTTTGATTGAGAGAAATTATACTACAATCTAGTGAAGCACAGGTGTATGCTTATAAAACTGGGATGATGAAGTAATTGCTTTATTGCTTGGTCCATTAAAAAAAAAAAAAAAAAAAAAGAACTGTCAAAATCATTTTTGTATCCAAAAGTATCCAATATAAGGTTGCTACCAAAAATGAAATTCTGTATATTTATATCAGTAGTGTTAGACTGTGACTGAGTTTTTATGATGCTCAGATATTTGTATCTCTTGGTACTAAATTAATTCGGACTAACTTCACTAGTGCCCCAAATGCAACTTTCATTTAAACATAGAGCATTCTGATAAACAAGGATGCAAAGGAGTAGTTGACTGAGTAGACTTGCATTGAGCTGAGCAGGATTGGAACTCAGTCCCCAGTATGGGAATTCTATAGTGGATGCAAATTTATTCAAATTAGAAGTGTACCTGACTCTGCAAAGATACTCACTGGTAATTGTGGTTAGTGTATCGTTACCAAAAGCTGGTTTTGTTTTTGTTGAGTGTTGATGATGTTCTTTAGATGTTAATTTTAATTTAAAGCAGATGTGAAGGCTTCTAGGTTATGACTTTGCCAAAAATATCAAAATGTACAGTTGGAGAAGTGCTAGAGAAGAGAAAGTGGAAAAGAGCTGTAAGGGAAGAGAGTCTTCAGATTCACATCTGCTTTTCCTTATGTTCTGCTACGAGAAGCAACATGAAAACACTAATTATCCTCTAAAGGGGATACTTATGTACATATATTCATATACCCATCTCAGCACTGCATACACAGGCACATTTGTGCATATTTATAAATAAAAGTGTACAGTATGTGCTAGGAGGAAACAGAGAATCACTTGAATGCTTTAAACACACCTCTGGAGCAGTTCTTCATTCGATGTAACTGACTCTACTAAATTGATTTATGTGATTTTGAGATTCTGTTACTTTTGCCTGTTATTATAGCACTCCTACTCCTCTTGTCTATGGGTTATTACAAGTGTTGCACTTTTAAAATTGATAGCTGGATTTCAGAGAGTGCACGCATACCCTAGAGACTAAAAATGTTCTTTAGTGCCAGATGAAGATACAGCTATATGAGCAATCCAGTGCTTCTGATTAAAGAAAGGAAAATTTCACTTGTTTCAAAGGTCATTTAAGCTTCTGTTCAGATTGTAACTCAGCCCTTTAACTTGGCCTGGAACCAGAAAGGCGATCAGTGCAATATGTTTAGGAAGTGCTGGTTATAGTGTATTTGTTAATGGTTTAACTCGGAGTTCAGCAGAGCCTCATAATTACTTGAAAGGTTCTGGATACCTTGACGTGTGTTCTTATGTTTGAGTGGAGTTTGTTTCTCTTTGCAGAGTTGAGGTTTCTGTGACCTGAAGGCAAAGTTCTGCTTTTTTCATTGTAGTACAGCAGAAGTGCAATCAGGCTCTGCATGGGTTCCTTTTGGGTCACTGGACTTCAGAAAAGACTTTTTTTGTTGCAGCCCTTTGAGTTCAGAGAGCTTACCCTCTGAAGGTACAGTATCTGTACCCTGTACAGGATAATGTTTCTTGGAGAGCCACAAACTCCTCCTTCTAAACAGCTTTATGGCTGTGTCCAACAGTGGATTGTTGCTGCTCAAAGTCAGAGTAAAAGTAATCACCAATCTTTCAGAAGTTGTGTCACGTGTTAGCCATCCTTTAAGGTAGACAGTTGTAAATGATATGTTTGTGCCAATAGCTCAAGAGATTTTTAGTTTTCTTTCAGAAAGCTTTAATATGGACATCCATGGACTTAAAAAAAAAAGAGCATCTGGAAGCTGCATGCTGTTATTTGTGTTTAAAGCAGGTGTGTTATGTAGGATTCCTCTCATATACTGCTGTATTCAGACCTACTTATTAGGAAGCTGGTATTTTTGTTGGAACTAGTTTACAAATCTCTACAGCTGTTAAACTGTTTTGGAATTAAAACCTTTGGTTTCTTATAACAGTTATTTTATGATAAGTGTATTTTTTATGTTCCTAGAACATTTCAGAAAATGGTTGTTGAGTATTTGAATCTATGCTTGGGAATACCCCTAAGAAATGGAAAATAACCTGTAGAAACTAGTTTAGGTTGAGTATAATAAGGTATAACAAAACATTTGTGCAAATGTTAAATTACATACCTATTAAATTTTATTTATAGAAACTTGTGCCTGTTTGTTGTTTTTTTTTGAATGGAAACAATTTTCTTTTCAAGTTAGGAGATGCTTTTTGTACTGAAGTATTACAATTTTATGGAGGTATCAGGAAATTACAGTCAGTCCTCAAAAAATTCACAAAATAATTCTTATTAAAAAAATAAATCCCTAAATAAGAAATAAGGCTATTTAATGGGTTCTCTTATTGATATCTGCATGCCTAATGTGGTCCATGAACTTCAGTAGAGGTAAAGCAATTGAGTATAATCTTACCTTTTAGGTTGGGCTGTTTGTAATTGAGTAGTTTCACCTGAGAGAGCAGTTTGGATCAAATTATTATAAAGTATAAGTTAATCTGTGGGAACTTGTAGCCAAAAGGTTTGATGATAGAAAAATGTCTAGATTAACCCAATATATATGCAGAAGGAAAGCTTATACATAGTTTTTCATGCATACTTACAATCTCCCTAATGAAATCTCAGTATTTTCTCTGCCTCATTGAAAGTAAATTGTTTGTATTAAGTCTTAAGTATTTACTCAGTAGTGATTCTGAAACTCCTGCACTTAACATTTTTATACACCATTGTTGCCATTCTGTGTTTGTCATTTCACTTTTTGATGGCAGCTGCTCACCGGTGAAAAGGAGATACAGGAGATCTTGGTCAAGCCTTATATACGGACATTTCAAGCATTTAAATATCTCCCTGCTTTAATAATGCTTTTTTTCTTTTTTTTTTTCTTTTTTTTTTTTTTTTCTGACTACATTACAATCATTTAGGAGTGTAAATCAGGTAAGGAATAACAATTAGGAGTGTAACACAAGAGATCTGGATGTGTTGGTCTAATGAGGTATTTTTCCAGTAAAGTTAGGAGCACTTACTCTAGGTTTCAAAAATTCTGAGATCATCTTTTGGAATGCCTCTGTTCCGCTCCTTTCTCCTGCTCTCCAATCCCCTATTGCTCCCAGAGTAAAGGCTTCCAGCTGGAAGAGGCATGACTGGGATTGAAATGAGTTGTTGGAATTACAATTTATTAGGAATAAAGGAACGCAGCAATTTTAGCTAGAGCAGGTGGAGAGATGCTGCTGGGTTGTCAAGGGAGAAATACCTGTTAAAGCTGAGTGCCTGAATACAGGTATTAAAGCAAAACAATGCTGACATGGGAGATATGAGACTACACTGATCACAGAAAAACAGTCTAGAGGTTGAGATATAGTTTCTTATTAGGGAGATGCAATTCTGAAGCACTGTTCTGGCTTGAGCAAATAGACTAACAACCTGCTTGTGTTTAATATGGAGGTAGCTTAGCTGAGGAGTGTTGGTAGCAAAGGACTGCCCACTGTGGGTTAGGAGAAACTTTTTAGACCTCTCATCACTGTGGTTTTTGCAAAACTCCTCACTCACAGTCTTCATTCCACAGTCTTTGAATTTATGCACAGTTTCTCTTGGTAATGTGGTCATTTAGATTTATATTTTTTTTCCCTGAAAGATCAAATTTATGCTGAATGGAAATTGATGCTTCACTTACTCTTACATCCCTGAAATTGATCTTCACTATTTGTTCCTGGCATTTTTGCTGTATGGTACAAGGAAATCAAGGGCTTTAATGTCTATGGGGAAATTGTTTGAAGAACTTCCATTGGAGAATAACTTCCCCACTGGTTTGCAGTAGCAGCCTTGCTTCTTTGCCAGAAGAAGCAGCAGAGAAAAGTACTGGTACGTTTGCCAAACAAGGTGTTAGCGTGGTCTTGTCATTTGGAAGGAATGATGGCCGGGAAGTACTTCTGCAGGGCCTCAACAGTGGGGATAATTGATTTTTGCTGTCTATCATTGAGTGTTCATTGTCTGTACCAGTTCTCATGTGGGTGTTTAATCATTGCTGTGGTTGGAAGTTCAACCCAAGGCTCCAGCTGCCAAAAGCTCATAAAGAATTGTTTCTGTGTAATGAGCTTTAAGGGAAAAAGGTGAAGAAAAGGATTGCACTTTGGGTTTTGTTTTGAACTTAGTTTATTTTCTCATGCTTTTGGAAATGCAAAAAATAATTTAAAAGGCTTTCTATATATCTCTGCACAATTCATTTGATATATTTTGGAGAGAATATTGAGTCACTATTTTTTCTTAGATTTCATATGAAAGCTGCTATTTCAGGTAACAGAGCAAGAAGTAGAACTGACTAGAAAAGTCAATTTTAAATATTTTTGAAAGTCTGTGGCTGTTTTATGGGAAGAAAGGGAATGAAAAAAGAGCAGGAGTATACTACTAGAATGTTAAGGTAATGATTGCTATTATAAACAATTATTATGATTCCTTAAACATTTTTTTTTACCATTGTGTTTTCATCTCAAGTGGGATTTCTCTTTCCTACACAAACTGCCTCCTTCCTGCACAAATGTGAAGGTTTCTATGAAATTTTCTGGAACACCAACAAAAGCATTTTCCAGTAATAGAAGATTGGGGAATATGTTCTCTTTAACTCTTCTTTCATTTGACCAATTGCATCAGAGAGAAAGGGAAAAAAGAAAGAGACTGAAAGATGGTCATATTTTCACTGGGGAGGTGTGAATGCTGGTTTCTGTCTGAGCAAGTTGCAGTTGTTTGAAGACATACATGAATATGAATCACTTGTGATGTATATTTCATCCAACAACAGAGAGACAGGCTGCAGTAGGTTATTTGTATGAAGCTGGGCTACTTCTGGTTCATGCCCACAAATAAGACTTCATGTGGTCTCACACAGCCCATTAAAGCTGTCTGTGGAAATAACATCATCGAGTGCAGTCAATATTTAATCCTGCCCCAGTGATGCTCTGAGTAAAGCTATGCCTTACAGGTAGGCCTGTAAGGATGGAGGGAAGTGCTGATTGATCCCTTTACTGCCATCTCATTTAACACAGGGGTTGGCAAATGACAAAATTTGATGGCATGCAGTTTTTATTTATATTTTTTTTTTCTGTAGTCGTGAAGAATAGTCTTGGATAGTGATTCTTAATGCCTCGGATGTGATTTCTTAATGAATGTGAAATCATTGATTTCTTTTGGGCTCCCCTCTTCCTCAGTACCAGTAAGCTGTAAACTGAAACTTGCAAGTAGGGGCTCATGTACATAGAACAGTGTCAGTGCACAATGACACTGAATAACCTTATCCACCTAAAGAGCTTTTCTGGAGTTGGTCTAGCCCCTGCTGGGGAGTACAGCAAACAAAGAGAGTGTGTGATATTCTCTGTAAAGGGTTTTGATTTTCTGCCTACTTTGCTGTAGGTAATACTGCAGTGAGAGCAAATAATGCAAGCCAATAGTACATGGAAAAAAGTAATGGGAACTTATTATGGATAAATGTAATTGCACATTTCATGCTTTGCTTTTTGTAATGAGTCCATCAAGTCAAACACTCAAATACATTAATTAAACACCATTTTCTCACAGAACTCAGTAACTGGATACCAGCCCTTAGAATATTGGTACCATTATCCAGGTCAGTCACAGCCCAGTGCGGAGCAGCATTTGGCAGTCAGGTCAAGCAGTGATTACTCAAATTGATGAATTTGGTGGACTGGCAGAATGTGCCCCATGGCTGTGGGCTGACTGCTGTGTTACTTCACCAGGCCTGCAGCAATTTAGTCAAATCATGCTGAGGAACAGTGTCTTCTTTAACTGCGTAATAACTATTCAGGCTTTGAGCATCTATGGCCTTGTCCATCAAGTGCTATGCTTCTGTGGTCTTTTGAAAAGCTCCTTGACCCTAAGCAAGCAAAATAAAACATTACCTTGTCTAGCAGAACAGGACTGTTTAGATGAGAGGTATGTTTTTACTGAGAAAAAGTAATACGGTGTGAGTGTGATGCCAAAAAGGAACTGAAGGTGCAGGTCAAAATATTCATTTAATGTTTAATCCAAAAAATATACAGCAAAGGCAAATATCAAGCCATATTAGTAGGATTTAGTTTTCCTTAATGCACTTCATTAATGGTTTTGCGTAATGAGGATCTTTATCTGTCTGTCCATACAGTGTGTAGGCATATCATACTCTGTGTCAGGAACATCAATCACTTTTAGAAAGGCTAAATGTACTACATTACATAGTTTGAGCTACTTTTGATATTTAATTTAGGAACATTTTTAGCATAATTTAGCATAATTTAGGATCTAAGTCTTACACAGTGACTGGAAAGAAGGAGCTGACTCTAAAGGGTGTCTGGCTTAGATTCCTAAACTAACCTGGCAGCTGGACATGACCCAGCCATGTGAGCTGAGAGCCCGGAAGGCCAGCTGTATCCCAGGCTGCACCCAAAGCAATGTGGCCAGCAGGGTCAGAGAGAGTCTGTTCTCCCCCTCTGCTCTGCTCTGGTGAGACCTCACCTGCAGTGCTGCATCCAGCTCTGGGGTCCCCAGCACAGGAAGGACACAGACCTGTTGGAGCAAGCTAGAGGAGGCCACCAAGATGATTAGAGAGATAGAGCGCCTCTCCCATAAAGAAAGGCTGAGAGAATTGGGATTGTTCAGCCTGGAGAAGAGAAGGCTGCAAGGTGACATGATTGCAGCCTTGCAGTACTTGGAGCCTACAAGAAGAAAAGGGACTTTTTACAAGAGCAGGACAAGGGGGAACGGCTTTGAACTGGAAGAAAGCAGGTTTAGATTATTTATTAGGAAGAAATTCTTTACTCTGAGAGTGGTGAGGCACTGGAACAGATTGTTTTGGAAAGTTGTAGATGCCCATCCCTGAAAAGTGTTCAAGACCAGATAGGATGGTACTTCAAGCAACCTGGTCTAGTGGAAGGTGTCCCTCCTTATGGCAGGGTAGTTGGAACAACTTTAAGGTCCCTTCCTACCCAATCCATTCTATGTTTCTATGAATCTGAGGTACCTGATGTGATTCTACCTGTTAAAACCTCTGTGTCCAAATGATACCATACTGTTCTACAACATCTGTAGAGCTTATGTCTCCCTGTTTTGTCACTTGGTCTTTTTCTCCTGCTTATGGTTTGGTACATGGAAATGTGATATTTATCTTTTGACAGATTATGTTTAATTTTGCCTTCAGCTTGTTTTTATATAATCTATTTCATACTGCTTTTGTTAATATTGCCATACTTAAGATATATAGTCTCTCCCCAGGGCATTTTATGTGTCTGCTTTCCAAGTAATATTGTGTATATAATCCTACTGAATTGCAATTATATCCACCAATCAAAATTCGTGACTCTCTGGAGCCGCTGCCTTGTAACTACACATTTCATTCTTTATTATGAGACTTTTGGCAATATAACTGGCAGCCAATAATCAGCTGGAGTGCAGGAATTTTGAAGTGTCAAGGCTGTGAGAAATAATCTGTGAAGCTCAGGTTAGCTTGTTTTGGTGACTGTAGTAGAATCTCAGCATAACAAAAGGTTAAGGAGGTGAACACAGAGCATCCAGATGGTGCGTAGGTAAACTGGTTATTTTTGGAAGTGATGCTTAGACAAAGTTCAGAAATGTGTAGCACCAAGAACAATTTCAAGGATTACAAGAACATATTACATAATACCAAAGCAGTAATCATTTAGCTACAGAGGAGCTGGGTGACTAGACATGAGTTCCTGGGTGGGTTGTGAAGTAGCACACTGCTTAGTCACTTAGTGCCATGTGGCACCAGGCCATTGTAGGAGATGTCTTCAGGGTGTCTCTCTGTGCTTCCCCTCTAGACTATCCTCTGGGTGGTAGATGTTTACACAGCTGAGCAGTTACTAAAAGATTTAGTAAAGATTTAACTGCCTTGTTCAACTCTCAGTTCATCAAATGATGTCTTTCAATTAGGCAAGTGAGCTTTTGTCAGATGCAGATATTTGGCTCACAAAGATTGATCCAGTAGTTTCTCTTTGCCTTTTATATTTTGCAGGTTCTCAGACTTATGTGCAGTTAAGTGTTCTCACTTGGCCTTAAACTCTAATAATGAAATGCTCCAAATTAAATTATCTTTTTTCTTTTAAGAGATTTAAGTTTTCAGTTAAACTGGATGGTCCTCTTGTGTTTATGAGGCTGTATGTAGGTATTCACTCATGAAGTTTTACAAAGGCCCAAGAGCACACAGAGATGGTAAACACTTTGTTAACAGCTGAATTGTAGCACGTAAGGAGATCAGAGAGGACTGAGGGTTTTTCAGCAGTATAGACTGGCCTGTATTGGTTCCCAAAGAGTTCTTAATGTAAAATTAATCTGCAAGGATATTAGCATATGAATATTGCAGCTTATGAACCAATACTCTGGCTGAATAACTCTCCATAACTAATGCCAACACATTGAATGGTTTTTGACACTTGTATTTAAAAAATCCTACTTCTGAAATATGATTTTATCAAATAGTTGGTATATTATTAGACCGCTGAAGTCAGTTACGCACTCCAAACATAATAGTATGTAAATTAAACTAAAAGTTAATTTTACATTTTCCCTGAGTAATGAAATGACATCCTGATGGATATTGCATTTTAATGTTCTTTTGGTTGATCATATTATATTTTCTTTCTCCTGTTATTTCCCATAAACAGTATCATTTCATAGTGCTGACAGCCTATATACTAAATACCACAGTGAAACAATGGGAACTGTATTGTTCTCTGTATACTGACAAATCTCTTTGCTTAATGTGCATTCAATAAAGATAAAATAGCAAATGTTATTAAATCAGGGGAAAACCACAATGAAAGTTATTAATGGTTTTTTGTGGTGTTATACTTGTGCTACTTCTTTTTCTTTTCTTTAAAAATACAATTTTGTTGAAATAAGACAGCAAGGAAAAACTATATCATAAAAGTGCAATAGCAATGAAGATAATGTTTCAGTGCAGCCTCAAAAGATGAGAGAGCTCATTTCCTTTTTTGGGCAGTGTGAGAGAGTATTAAATGCTGTTCTCTGTTTTCAATTAAACAGCAGTATTAAATATAAAGTAAAAGTTTAAGAATTAATAATTTTTCCTTCCTCAGCCAAATTTCCTCATGGATTTTAAAAGTATTAGACCCAGAGGAGGAGTTTAAAAAATTACTAGCTGGTTTTTATATTTCCATTTCACAGAACTGCAATATTGTCCTTCATCATGAGCTACATAAGGAATCAAATTTGAAAAAGCACTTAAGGGGCCTTTACCTAGAGGTCTTTTATTCTACATTGTCTCACAAGAGTGTTGGTCAGGACTAGAAGTGCCTGTCCCTTGTCAGTGGACGGTTTGTGTTTTTGTGCCTCAGCTGGTTGCCTGGTTTTTGCTCATGCTGTAGGGCTGTGTAATGACTTCAGTGCTGTCTCCATCCTTGGGGCCGGAAAGGTCCAAACACAGCAGCTGCCCCCAGAGTAGCATCACCTGGCTGTGCTCCTGGTGCCCATGACAGCCAAATGGAACCTCTGTGGAGGCTTTGTTGGAAGAGTGCTGGCCAGGGTGGTTCCCTCCAGGACAGCAGTCCTTCCACCTGTGTCTGGCTCAGAGCTGCCTCTTCCCTTTCTCAGCCTCAGGGTTGCCTTTCCCATCTCTTCCAGCTGTAGCCAGTGTATTTCCCTGCCTGCTGCTCTTGGAGCTGGTGGAGGTTGTGGCTGTTGCTCCACGCTTTAGCTCCATCTCAGGGTCTGCCTGAGCTTTTGGTGCCCCACTGCAGGTCCTGGGGTGGCCATGGTGAGCATATGTCCTGCTGCAGGGAAAGCTGCTGTCCCCTTGCTGGCAGAAGCTGTGCCACAGTCCTGGGCAGGGGCCTGGCTGTGTCCTGCTGTAGGCAATGTGCCTCTTTCCCTCCAAAGCTCTGCATTCCTGCAGAGAGCTAAACAGCTGTCAGGAGCTGAGCAGGACAGATCTCCATATGCATTTTGACCCCTTAGTGCTTGTGCTGCTTCATACTGCTTGGGAGAAACGTCCTAGGATTATTCTTTTTTAAAAAAGTAAAAACCTAAAAAACCTGTACAACTAATAACTTGAATCTGGCTTTTTCCATGCTTCTCCCCTTGAAGCACCTTAAAACACTTGACGGACTTCATGCCATCATTAAGAATTCTGCTTCTGCTAGGCACTGTAAGTGAGGAAATCTTAAGGCAAGAGAGGACTCTTCTCTTTTGAAAATAAGGGTGGGTATCTGGATTGGTTTTATTATTAGCACAACCTCACAGCTTTACCCACTGGATCACTGCTACAGTAACATAATATATAATAATATATATTTCCAAATGTCAAGGCTTTTCGTTTAAAGCTTAACTCAATTTTAAATCCATGTGGAAAGGGAAGACTTTTAAAATACTTAATAAGTTCTAATCTTAATCATATTCATCATTATTAAAATTTGAAATGGGTTGAAACACTTAAGGTAAGTGAAATGAAAAAACTAATAAAGAGCATGGAATACACAGGAGACATGGAAGAAAAATTGCTAAAGATTAAGAAACCTAAAATGGCCAAACATGAAAAAGCCTTCATTTCCAATAAGCATTTATTTTAAAGTTTTGCAATATTTTAATAATATAAAAGGAGATTTTAAAATGAATTGAATGCTAAGTGCAGCAGAGTGGTGAGACATGATTAAATACATTAGAACTTATACTAGTCCTGTCTTTGGGCTTCAGACATGGTTTAGGTCTTGTCAGTTTTTGAGAGAGTTGCGTTACCTGTCGGCAAGGAGATAACATTGCTATTGGTGTTGCTGTTAATAATAATTATTAGCATTGTGGTAATAACAGTTTTCATAATAAGTAATACCTAAAAGTAGCAAGGTACTGTGGCTGAAGACACCAGCTTGCTCAGTTTTGTATAGGTGAAACAAATGATTTTTCTCTTCCAGGTTGTGTAATCTAAGCATAAAAGGAAGGACCTCTTTGGTTTTAATTAAAAATTATACACAGTTTGCCTTCTATTGTTTCATCCTTTTTAAAATTTTTCTGCTAGTGAATGAAGAGCAGTATTTGAATGGTGCGCTTCACAATGTAATCTGTGGGAGAAAATGGCATTACATCTTTTAAAAATTGAAACTAGTAATTTTATTTGTATTTCAGGGATTACTTACCTTGACCATGCTGGTTCAGCACTTTTCCCAGAGAGTCTCCTTAAAGCTTTTACTGATGACCTCAAAAACAACATTTATGGTAAGTGCAAAGCAACATTCCCAGGAGTCTTCTTGATTTTCCATTTAAATCATTCAAAACTGAGCTTCTTGGAAGAGACCTTCTGCAGGATTTTTAATACTGCTATAGAATAGCTGGAAGACCAGTGCTTTTACAAAGGAGGCAGAGGCCCTTTGTGTCACCCCTAGCTTTGTTCTTTGGTGGCCCAGGACCTGTCAATGTTAGTGAAGGGGAAAGATCAAAGCGAACGTGGTCTGTTGCATGGCTCAGTTAGGGCATCAGGCTTGGGATAAAGAAATACATTTTAGCCATAAGACCTGTTCATTTTTTGTGGTTTTTCCCCACACAAAAATGCAAACCCAGTTTCTTATGCAAGGACCAGGATCCAGAACCACCCTCCTTCTCAGAGAGTCATCACAAAGGACTTATATTGGGACTCAGTATAAGCATTTTATTCAGAGGAAAGCATAGCTCAAAGATCCCAAGTGAATTTAGGCACAGAATAGTTGCTATTAGACTTTGCTCTTCTCTATTAGACTTTGGTGCCTACTCAGGAAAAGGATAAGTATTGCCAAAGCAATCCTGTGCAGAGAAATGTGAGTAAAAGTATCTACAGAATTTTGTAATAACTGGGTGGAGGTTTAACTATTACAGCACTGCCTGTAAGTACTTTATCCCCAGATCTTCTAGCTAAACCTTCCATTTCTTTCTAATGTTGTTATCTAGCTGAGAATCACACACTGAGTGTGGTTTTATACAAAGTCAGCAGCATTGTTTAAGAAATATTGTTGCTGTGTGAGACAATTTACATTAGAGTGAGTCATGCTCAACCAGAAAAAAATACACTGCACAGTATTATGCTGTGAGAAATCCCACTGAAGTAATCAAATTTCCTATGGTGTGTGTTCCTGTCTGTGGGTCATGTGACCTTTTTACTATTTTTTTGTTTTTCTTGTGCACCCTAATACATGGAACAAAGGGATTCCTCACTTGGGAACTAGGTACCACTGCTTTACAAGAAAATGCTTGTTCACTACACATGTGCTTATCATCTGGGCAAGACACATTGAGAATTTTAGGGACTTTTCATTTTCCATGTGCCTTTATGTAATTACCTCCTATTCTTATTCCTGAATGCTGGAAAGGCTGGGACCTAGAGCATAAATTGAAGTTCCACTACAAAATAAGTGTTATTCTTGATAGGGATAGGGGCTTTTTTCTGTTATAACAAAATACATTGATTCAATTACACTCAGGATCTCCTATTCAAGTGCATGTCAGTGATATGAAAATTAATGTTCTGTCACCACAGACATTGTAAAGTGAAATGTATGCACTCTGATCTTAGTTATTTCAAACAACATTGGGCTCAACCCTTTTAATAAATACCATCTGTGGCAGAAAGTAAAATAATTTGTGAATCAATTGAGTGCTTGTGAATAGAAACAGTAGTACTGCCAGTTTGGAGCAGATTTGTATAGTACCTATAATGCTATAAGAGAACAAATTGTATATTTTTATTGGTGTTTTCATCTAAAATGATAGCAAGAGCTCTGGCATGGTAAACTTTTATTTTTTTTCAGTTTTATCTCATACTATAAGGACAGCAAATGCTGTATAGAAAGAGTTAATTTAACAAACAGATGTGAATGAAGGGGGAGTTTGACTTGCAGATTTTTTATTTTCTTGGTGATAATCCACAGGCCCAAAGAACTGCAGTTTAGCTGCTGCATGTGTAAATGAGGGAAAGTAATATAAGTAAGAGATAGTCTTACTTCTAAATTGAAAATATTTGAATTGGAAATTACAGAAATGCATCATCAGACATGAAAAGTCTAAGTATTCGTTTTGGGTTTTAGCTCTAAAGTTATTATTTTCAACACCTTCACTCAACAACTGTCAGCAGGGTAACTTTCATATTTTGGAAAGAGTAGCTAATATTGGAGGTTACTGCAAAAACTGTGTTAGTATAGAAATTTTTCCTTATTCCTTTTGCTAATAGGAAAGTGTGTTGTGCCTGTGTGTATATTGCTGTAATCTTTTTTTGCTCAAGATAAAATCACGCTGTCTTAATTGTTATATATGTTTGTGCTGAGCTGGGCTAAGGTGGCTACTAATTTTACAATAAAATTTATATTTCAATGAATTATTTGAATTTCAGACACTAAAAAACCCAAGAATTAATTCTTCTGTCCAACCATATTGTCTGTATTCTTCAGATCCTGTCTTCTGCTTCTTAGCTACTGCACAAATAGTTTATGAATGTGTGTTCTGTCTGTAGATTTTCTAGTATATTTGTGCATATGCAGTTTCATTTTCTTTTTAGGGGAAATTTCTAGTTATTAGTAAGAGATTCAGCTAAAGTTTCTAGGTCTGTCATAATTGCTTTACCCTGTTGTATGTCCCTTCTCTTGACTAAGGGGCTTCAGGGAATCGCTGTGAAGTATACATTGAATCTTTATCATCTTTTGGGCTTGATGTAATACTTTGATAAAAGAGAAATTTAACAGTAAAATTTTGATTAATGATTAATTTCTGTATCTCTGTTGTCTCCTAGGCAACCCTCATAGTCAGAATATCAGCAGCAAGCTGACATACGACACAATCGAGCATGTTCGATACAGGTAGAATAATAATTTTTTCAGATGTTGTGTGATGCACTTGATAGTTTTCATTTTGGTTAGGCCTGCACTGTTTTGATGACTTAGATGTGATATCATTTTCTAAGGGTCATCTGTCATACCTAAAGAAAACACCTCACTTTTAAAGCACTAGGTATTTGGACAATCAAATCTTGGATCCTATCAATTTTTTTTCTCCTAGATGTCCAAATCCTCAAAGTCCTGTAGTTAATTTAGTGCTGTAATACAAGTCCACAGTTTTAATTAAGATGTAGGACTTGGAATTTCAGAAGTGATTATTACTAAGATAGTATGGTAAGATAGTAAGGTGGGACTAGGTGTGAAGACATGGTTAAAATTCAGATAAAATTAAATAGGGTGTAATGGCTAGTGAGAATTTACAAAAAGCATATGGGAACCTGTACATTGTGTTACAGCAGGTACTTCCATTGGAGTAATAAAGTACCTTTTAAAGCACTTTTAGTGTAACTTTTAAGAGTAGAAAGAAAAAAAAAGGTAAAATTGAGTGTTGGGTCTTCTGGATATGGGCAAGAAAATGAACTGATTCTCTAACCAAAGTATTCCTTTGAAAGTTCAGGATAGAGTGTGCTGAAGGTACACTTCTTGCCATTGATTAGTCATGATTTACATCATGACTAAATATATAACGTAGGCACCTGGTTATTGGTTTTAGGGATTTTAGGGATGTTTCAGAAAACTTTGTATTTTATAAAATACGTTTTTATCGCAGAATATGGATGCTCTGTTTGCCTGCTTTTAATGACACTCTTAAGGCAAGAATGTAATGGATTCCTATTTTATTTTCTTCCTTGAATGTAAATATTTCTCCAAACACATCACAGAATTCAGATCAATGGCATTGTAGTGTTCCTAGTTATAATGAAGAAAATCTGTTTTATAACTTTCTGCTGCATTTTCTCTGACTGTTTTTATGGGAATGTAAAAAACCCAAGATTTCTAGTTGGATGATGCTGCTGCTGTAATCTGTTTCTCCCTTCCCATCACTTTCTGGATAAGACATTTCTTTTTGCTTTTACCATGACCCTCCCTTAATGCTGTGCAGGATGACAACCTATTAATGTATGGCCAAATGAAATGAAAGAGACTACCCATAAGGAATAACTAACTTCAAAAGCAAACACAGCCAGCCACAGCAATGCCCACAGTCTGCAGAGTCTTTTGAGCAGCCTTGTGTGCTCACATGCAGAGCTCGCATTCTGATTTCCATTTACTCAGTGCTGTTGCAATGTTGCTGTTTCACAGTTCTGCTTATGAAGGCACAGTAGGAAGCGTAACTGTTTTTAGAATAATTACTGTGTGTTCTTCATTGTTAGGGAGTAAGGAAATAGGCTTTCACTGAGTAAAAACCTAGATCACTTGAAAAGAACTAACATCTTCAGCATGTTTTATTTTGGATCCTGCTTTACAAAATGCTTGTGACTTTTGTAAGGGCAGAATGGGAGATGACAAGAACATACTAGTGTTAGTATTGAGGGGTTTTTTGTGTGTTTTGTTTTTGTTTTTTAAAAATGCCCTCTGCATCTACATAAGCATTTTTGGTATTACACCTGATAGAATTTTTCATCTGTCCCTAAAGAAATGCAGCCATTTTTAAACTCCCCATAAAAATTTAAAAAGCATAGTCGTCAAAAAGGCATAGTCATAAAAATTCAGGAAGAAAATGCCCCAAACCTACTGTCAATAAGTCAGCTTTCCAAAATGCAATAAAAGTATATTAAAAATCTATACTTCTATGTCATTGCAGCTAATCAAAATAAGCACTATGACAAGACAGGGCGACAGGCAGCTCTGTCCTGCATCACAGTGCATAGATTGGATTTCTTCAGTGAAAAAATAATTCAGCAGGTAGCTTTAGAAATCTTAAAATGAGATGCTGGCTTGTAGTTTGGCTTTTGGCATATGGCTGCAGTCAGAGGTATAGCTTTTTTTTCAGTGTTTGACTCCAAGACAATGCTATTTTTTTTTTTAATTATTTTTTAAATTTGATTTTCTGATGTGATGGCATAACCAACTAATTAAAAATTAACACAAAAACTTAATTTCAGATTTATATTTGCTGATATGGCTGACAGCAGCATCAGAATAGATTTTCCTCATCTGTCAGTATACACTGGTCAATGGCATAAAGCTGGATGATTTAGTTTTACCTTTATATCTGCTTGACAGAGAGAAGTTATTCTTAGAATGTGGCTTTGCAAGAGAATAACATAATTAAATAATTGAGTCAGTGGATGTTTTCTCTGATTTACAAAATTATAATAAGATGCTTTACCTCTTGACCAACTGAAGTGCAATAAGATTAAAAATAATTATTCTTAAAAACATTACTTCTCTTTTCTTAACATGGACTGCTGACTGATTTTAAACATTGTGCATACCTCAACATTAACCATGAGTGATGCTGAAAAGAGGAAGCAAGAAATGTAATAAACCTTACTGAAATGTATTAAATGTATGCATCAGAAGATTATAGATCCTTTTTTATTACTTTGCTTATGGATGTATGGCACTGCCATTGCTCCACTTCCACCCAGCTAGGGAGCAGGAGTACAATATCTCCTTATGATGCTGCAGTTAATGTAACTCAGAAATTCATTACTGAGTATTAAATAACCCTTTTCCCATATGCAAGCATTTTAAAATATTAGATTTCTGAATATTTTAAAACATTGTCCTTGTGGATCTTGTGCTTGTAATATCAAATAGTGCAGCAGTGTCTTCTAACGAGAACCAGGCTGAAGTTGTTTGAGATTTGTGGTATGTTTAAGGTATACAACAGGATACTTTTTCATTTAATACTGTTTTGATGTTCATCCTTGAACTTTCAAGTCCTATGAAGTGTTAAACTGAATTATACTTTGGTAATTCAAATATATATTTTAAAATAGGCCAGAAATGTAAGTGAACTGTAAGAGGAGATTAGTCTCTGTGGCTGATACATGCAATCAAAACCAGGTACAGTGGGCATGCACAAAATGACTGCAAATGGCTTAGTGTTTTAAAAATATATTTGTTTCTGTGGTAAAACACACCAGATTATGCTAAGGAAGCATTTAATTTAATTTGTGTTGTATTTTTAGAGAACATTTTTTGATAGCAACATAGATCTTTACATTTCTTCTGCAAGCATCATACCTTGCTTATGAGATAAGTTTCCATTCCAAGTCTTTTAAGTTAACACTTTTTCAAATGGTGTTTTGTGCAAGATAGGCATTTTTTACTTCAT
This sequence comes from Thryothorus ludovicianus, assembly GCA_013397245.1. Classification (NCBI taxonomy): domain Eukaryota; kingdom Metazoa; phylum Chordata; class Aves; order Passeriformes; family Certhiidae; genus Thryothorus; species Thryothorus ludovicianus. The sequence goes on along the minus strand of VZTB01000820.1, from coordinate 294,450 downwards.
TCCCAGGTTTAAACAGTTCTGTGTCTGAAAACTGTAAGGTTGGAGCTGATGCATACATGAAAATGGGTTGACCTTTCCTACACAGTAAGAAGTAGCAGATACAGTATCTGCTTAGTATTGATTTGGTCTTTGCAAAGGTCATTGACAGGGCACCGTATGGATGAGTGACATCTGAGCGCTACATCCTGTCCCCCTTAATGGCACCATCGACTTGAAAACCTCGTTTCCAGTCTAGGGGTGGTTCAGCCCTTTTGCATGCTTGTTTTAGAACACCATTTGCAATCACTGCTTTTCCTGATCCCACTGCTCAGTGGGACAACTCTGAAATATCACAGTCCGTGCAGTCCAGCAAAAGGTCACTGTGTTCACTGCAGTGACTCTGTACATGGCAAATGAGAGAGGCATTAGGAGATAATTAGGAATAATGGATTGGTTTTTTGAAGAGCTTAGGCAAGAGGGGTGTTCTTTTCCTCGTGGTTCATGAAATTATTTAGGTGTGCAATTAAACAATCCCAGTGTGCCCACAGTGAGTGGCTGATGACCACACTGTGGGCTCTGTCATGTGCTGAGTGACAGCACAGCAGGGCCTGTGGTGCTTCTTGTTTTCTCCTCAGCCACACCTAGCCTTTTGTGCAAGGAACTCCATTTTATAAACAGTTGTTTCTATGACTCAATGCATTACTTCTGGCAGGTTTACTATTTGCAATCCTATGCAAGGTAGTAAAGAGCTTCAGGTCAGGGTAACAGGTACTGTCATTTTTGAATGAGTTAGGCTGTTTTAAGAACGAGTAAAATCACGTTGTTTTACTTTGGAACTTTGCTCCTGGACTTTCAGTTCTATTTTAATAAGTTAATTAATAATTAACTTGATAAACTGAAGTTTTAGAAAGGAATTTGCTAATGCCTTCTGTTACTCTTCTGGTAGTCAGCTTTATACGTTCATATATATGGAGAGTAGAAAATAAAATTGGTACATACACTGTCATGCTCTCTGACTAATCTTTGCTGTGTAGAGTGAAATATGGAATACTTCATTTATTGAAAGAAATAAATACTTCAGTGAAATAAATTAAAAGCTGGAGGTCAAGATTGCTAGTTTATGAACAAAAAGAATGAAATGCATCTGGGAAAATCTGAGTTTTATTAGTATGGGTGGCTAGAATGTTTTGCATAGAGGTCTGAAAAAGACTGGATCTAAACTTTTTTTTTCCCCTTTCTGATTCAGAAAAAAACCCTCAGGACTCCGCTTTTATAATATGTCTCTGACAAAGAAGCTATGGACACTAAGTTTAAACATGATCTTTCTGTGCCATTGCTCTCTAGATAACATTCAGTGTAGAGAGAGTGATACAGGCTGACTTGGATTCAGGCCACTGGTTTAGTTCACATTTTTTTAAATGCACGGAACCTTGATGCCTCCTCAGCCTTGATGCCTCCTCAGCTCTGCTTTTTTGGCAGGGACCCAACGGCCTCTGTGCCCATGGGGAGGTCTGTGAAAGGGCACATGAGCTGATAAATGAGATAGTCCAACTGGAGCAAAATTTTGATAAAAATAGTTAAATTTCTCCAATGGAAATTCCCTTTTCCATTTTTCCCATCTCTTTGTCTTTTTTCAGGATTTATATGGAAGCGTTTTTTCTCCCTCCCAAGGCTGTACAATGCTTGTAATGTAGTGTTCTTCCCTCTCCTGGGTTTGCAGCTGCTTTTCCTAAGAAGCTGCATTGTGAGACACCAGTGGGTGACGTTTCTGGTGACGTTTGTGTTGTCTTGGATGTTCAAGGAGCAGTAACATTGTCCTACCTGGCTGCTGGGAACACCAGCCGTTCCTTTGCCAACTCCAGGAGAGCCTGACAACTTCATTACTGGCTTACATGATTATTTGTATTTCAAGTAAGGCTTTTGGAAGAACAGATATTTTGCACAAATATACTTTCTGCCATCCCCTGTGTGCACGTGTTGTGCTTGACAACTTTGTTTTGGCTTCAGTGCACTGCTGTTTCTCAGCACAAGTTAGGTAGCATTCAAGAGGTGCTCCATATGACTGAAGTCAAGAAATTTTGAAAGCCACCTTCAGTTATGCATGTTGTTCAAAATTCAGCTAAATCATTAGACATTATGCTTTTTCATGTCTAATTTTTCTGAAGTCTATGGACACTTTCTGTTTTGCTCCATCTGAAATTGATTTGATCCCATAGCAAAAAGTGCATGACTGACAAATTTTAACTTGTGCTGTTCATACCTTATGTCATATTTAAAATAATAACTTTGGGGAATACTGATTCATCTACTTCTTTAGAAACACTGAGATAATTTATTACTAGCCCTTTTAAAATAGTCTCCAATAATCTTTCTGTGAAGTTAGCAAACCCAGTTTTGAGCTCCATTGTGAACCTTTTTCATTTCACTTGTAAAGCCATATGAGTATTTCACTTATTGTTATAATTATATTATAGAAGACACTAAAGCATTCCCAAGGGCTTCCATGGTGCCTGCCATCTGCGTCTCAATGCATCTGAAATTCCTGGTGTCATTGCTGCTGCAAGACAGAGCATTTTGCACTCATCCTTTATTTTCTATCTAAGCCCCACCTTGCTGCACTTTTAACTAGCAGATTTGAGTCCTTAAAAAGCCATCATTTGCACTATGAGTCTTTTTGCTCCCATCCAAAATTCTGACTGCCAGTTCTGACTTTACTTACAGTTCTGTTCCCTTGGTACTTTGGTACTGTTTTTGCTGCCCCCACTGCATGATCCTTAGTGATCAGAATTTTTAATACTTTAAACACTGGTATCCACTAAAGTAGTTTTATTATTAAATCTACCTAAGTGAATAACAGTTAGTGTTTCTTATGTTTTTATTATTATGAATGGGGGCTAACTAGTTCATGACTTACTATTTAAATTTTGAATATATATATTTGAACTTCTGGTGAACTTCTCATCTCCTGAATATAGCAATTCTGCTATTTTTTTCTCCAGAAGCAGATATGATGTGCAAGTAGTAGTAACTTTGGATAGGTGTCTCTGCAGTGTTTGAGTGATTTCATCACATTTCTTTTTACTCTCATTTCTGATGTAGCCTTAGAATTGTCTTCTGTCCCCATTATATCAAGTGTAACTGTAGCTGCCTTCTCATCTGTGATAATGCCAATTTCCTCTCTGCATTGTTCCAGACTCTCTGTAGGTCATCTGGTTTTCTTATAGACAGAGCAAACACATTTCCTTTGTCAAATGATGGCACAAGCCTTAAGCTCCCTTTCTCTAATGAGCAGGTTGTTTACAGCATCCATGCTAGATGCTGTTGTCCTAACACTGTTGGGGGATTTTTTTGTTTGTTTTTGTGTTTGCTAGTTTTTTGGTATTTTTTTTTTTATTTTTTTGCTGCCCTCTGCAACCTGCTGTCTAGCTGAAATTCTCAGTTAATATCCCATGTCTCTTAGCAGTTGTCTTTTATTACTCCCCACAGCACTGTGCCTGCACTTGGCCGCAGGCAGGTGCCAGCTAGCTGTATTCATTAAATATATAAAGGCCTGTTGCTGAGGTCATGGCTGCCGTGATGAAAACTTTTCTGTGGCAAAAGGCAGGCAGCTGCACAGCTTCCAGGCTGCCCAGGGGATGTGTTAAACACTACAGGAAAAAGAGCCAGCAGAGCACTGCAGCAGGAAAACAAACTGAGGAGGAGTGCAGAAGGATGGGCAGTGACTGTCAGGGGTGTGGTATAACCCAGCCACCTTGACCTCGACAGGGATAAAATTAGTCTGTGTGTGCCCAGTAGGGGTTTTAGGGGGCCAGGTTTCAGGACAGCCGGGTCAGAAACATATCTCAGCTGATACAGTTCAAGAGTATAGGATTGCACATAACCTTCAGGGGTTTTGTGTTTCATCTCCAGCTATTATAGAGTACTTTTCATCTACTCTTAGTGCTCTTTCCCCATTGGAAGAAATAGAATACTCCCTCTTACTCTGGGTCTTGAGAAACCAGTGTCATTTTGTTCCTACACCAAAGTTTTGTGTTACTGATAGGCTTTTGTGGTCTGTTCTGCTATCAACCCCTTCTGATGTATTTAAGTAGAGGAGACCTGTTTTTCATAGGCTGAACAAGATATGCTCCTCTAGATACTACTTCCAAAATGCTTTCTTCCTCCCCCACGCCAATCTCGATGACTCTGTCTCTGGGCTTGATCCTAATTACCTTAATCTTTCTGAAGTGTGTGACCAAAATAGAATGGGGTTGTTGAAGTAAATCCTGCAGTCTGGCAATTGAGGGTTTGGTATAAAAGATTCTTGAAATGGTAGTATGATCTCATCAAGTATTCTGGGTGCTATGAGAAGACCAAAAGTATTGTAAAGCTAAGGAAATGGCACAAGCATTTCAAACAGAGGAAATCCAGTGGCACAAGGGATTTCCAGAGAGAAAGCAAGCACATCTTCCTGGGAATTCTTCTAGAGTGCAATAAATTTGTTGGAACATGAGCTTTCTTACTAGTTTTTGTTATGAAATTTCACGCTAGGCTGAAAGTGATAATGTGGTCCATAAAGTGGTTGATACTTACAAGAACGGAGCACAAAATCAAAGACTGTGAGATTTTGTACAGAGAGTTTTTGTTTATGGATATCACAATGACTTAAAGGAGAGAAAATTATTTGATTGAACTTGATCACTTTAAGTATTTAGTTCTTTGAAGCTAAATGCACCACCTTTACTTGGTAATTTGAAATAATAGCAGATAAGTACCTAAAACTCAGAACTTTGTAGTGTATGTTGGCAGTATTAGTAATTTCCTTCTAACATACATTATTCTATTGTTTCTCTGCTGATTCCATTGATTCAAGTTTCTTGCCTGTTTTAAACTTTCTTTCCAATTTGAAGGTTGTAAGCAAAGATGGTGTCTTTGAAATTAAAGGCTGCCTTTAAGAAGCAGCACAAGTCATGGTAAGATGCAGAAATATGGAAGATAAATGAAGCAAGACTTTTAACAGAATTGTCTCCATTATATTAAGGTTAATAACACCTAGTGAATCCAGGTTTAATTTGCTAGATTTTATTAGTGTATTTGGTATGTGTCAAGGCAGAAGAAAATTGCATCATTGATATTACTGAGTGCCAGCTCAATAACATGTTGCAAATAATTTAAAATTTATTGGAAGCTTTTGGATGGTGAGACTGTTTAGAGGAGTATGATGTATATACTTTGGATTTTATGGAGACTCCCTAGGCTTGTAATGAATCCAGTGATCACAGGCAATAGTTCTCAAAAGAGCTTTTCAACACTCAGGCTTTTCTCAGCCATCCACTTACCATTTCTTTTAGTTAGTGTGTGTTTTACCCTTTTAAAGGCATTTAAAATTTCAATACTATTTTTTGCAAATACCTGTCATGCAATAAAAAGGAGATCTTAGACACATGAAACACTTTGCAAAATCTATCAGTGGTCACAGACCAGATATTTCTGGCTTGTGAGTAAACTATAAAAATAGTGTTGCTTTATAGCAAGGAAAAAAAACCCCAAACTAACACAGAACTACAAAAAGACCAAGGATATGAACAATACTAAAACTGACCTCTAGAATATAAGGTTGAGGCTTCTGTGCTAACAAGGGAAGTGTTCTGCAGCAGAAGTGTAAGGCACAATCCTAGTTACTTTTCCCCTGCTAAAAAAAATCTTGCTGACTTGTTGGTTCCAAATCCTGGTGCCAAAATCTTGTATGTTGTCCAATTCCATCATCTTTTAAGAGCCTAGCTCTCTGGTAAGGTGAGTGTGAAACTTCCAGTTCAACGACTGTCTAGCTAACTTGCAACAGGAGAAAGATGTGCCTGCCCGTAAGAGCTTGTCCCAAGATGTGTAATCTTGCTGTGAATTCATAAAAGCTGCAGGTTATTTTATTTCACAGAGATCTGTCCTCCTGTGAAAGGTGAAAACAAGAATCCAAAACATTCTGTTAGACAATAGCTGCCTTGCTCATCTTGCAGGGCTGTAAAGCCTGTAGTCCCACACCAATTCACTGCAAACCCTAAAGTCCCCATGTACAATCTTACTCGGAAGTGCCTGTCTGGCCTTTCAAGGCCCAAACAGCCCACCACATAGTAAAACTTTATGCCAAAATACTTAACATGAACTCCATCAATATCCTATACACATTATAATGTTTCAGTAACATACTTGAGGAATGGTTCCTTCCCTGTAAAAGGTATTTATGAACAGTTTTGATCATTTTTTTAATCTGCAATCATGTAACAAGACATTTATAATAACTGTTATTACAGCCTAAAGAACATACAACTGATCTCATGAGTGGTTCTAAGCACTGCTGACCTGTTCTTCTGTGCAACCTTTATACCATTCATCTTACATGCATTACACCTGTGTGCCCTCTCTGCCCTTCTGTGATTGTCCTCACCTGTCCTACACAGCTGCAGCCCATTAGAGATGCGGCTAAGCCCGCCCCATTCCCAATCACCACAAACTGTGTGCCTACCCAGCCTGCCTTGTTAGCAATTTGGGTGTTACCATGCTTTGAAACTGGAATGAAACCAGTTGATGGACCTCTGAAGTGTGGCTGAGACAGCGTATGGAGGCAGTGACTGAGCCTAGATTAAAACAGACCTAACTCTTCTTGGTCATGTTTCTCCTACGTAAAGAGTGCTACAAGCAGGTAATTTCTGTATTATTGTCCATCACTCTGGCACAAACTGCCTGTGTTTATGATGAGCTCGATGTGTTCTAGAAGTATCCCAAAAGGAGTTTGTAAATCTACCAGCAACAGGTTTCCTCAACTAAGGAAGAAACCTAACCAACCATAGTACAGTTCAGCTAACCAGACAAACCTGAACCAAAATAGGTAGGGGCAGTGCCTCTCCTCCCTCTGACTTGGCTGACAAAGTTGCTTAGATGAAGGAGGGAGGCCTTCAGCATTACAGGAGCACTTGTCAGCTGTCTTGAGTGGCTGTCCTAGTAAATGGGATGCTCTTGCTTGTTTGAAGTCTTCTTATCTCTCCTCTGGGTGAGGAGAAAGTTTTGTTCTAACCTTACAAGTGCGTTGTCTGAAGGCAGTGCACAAGGGTAACTTTCTGTCGGTCTGTGAGAAGTCCTTGCTGCGTGGGACGCAGCCCAGTCATGAGTATAATGTGCTGCTTCATTTCTGAGAGGAAAATAAAATAAGCTAGTTTACTTTATAGGCACATGTACAAGCAAGATAGTTTTTCAATGCCTTGAAGCCATACCTGTGAAAATTTAAAATCAAGGATATATCGTGTAGCTCACAGTAGTGGTTCAGATACAGAAGACTTCATCTGAAAAACATAGAACATTCACAATCCACTGTGAGTTTATCTGACCGTGTTTGCCTATTTAAACATCTAAGTGGGATGGGATTGCCATAGCAAATAGTACTGGCATTTAGCTTTTCTAATGAACTTCAGAATGAGTTTGATGAAGTATGCTTTTAGTATAAATTGGAGTTAAGCTGCACTGTCAAAATGTCATATTATAGGTGGCATTCTAAACAATGAAGTGCAAATGAAATTCTATCTGCTTTTAATTAAATAAGCACACACTCCACTGAATTTTGGAAACCTAATTCTCTTAATCTGAAGTCTCAGGCCCTGAACAACTATTGTAATTGAAAAGATAGTGCTGATATGTTTCATTGGTGTTTGTACTTTACAAAATACTGATTTTGTTTACTTTGGTAAATTTGGGGCCCTTTTGATTTCCTCAAGTATTTCTTTTTCAATTGTATAAGAAAGAGCAAAGATAACCTTCCCCTGGTTGTGGCCCATGAAAGTCAGAGCCGAAAAGCGTGTGAGTATGAACAGGACTAAAGCACCTGGAATCTGGTGCTGAAATATGAAATACTGAGGAGCACCTGGAATCTGGAATAGTGAGGAGCTGTTGGTTGTGGCTGCACCCTGTGGACAATGCAATGAAGTGTGTAGCTGTATATGAGGAATTCGTGCCTGGCAGTTCAGAGCTGTCACAGGCCTTCAAGTGGAAAGGGATTGACCACAAATTCTTGCTGGATGCCCTGCCATTTTTAAACTGTATGGCCATGATAAGATGCTGGAATGCCAGTTGGCTGAAGACGTTGCCTTAGAAGGGTCATAAGGCTTGGAGGAGAGAAATTCCCCTCGCAAAATCTTCTATAAGATGTAATAAATTCACACTTAGCAGTGCTAATTACTTCACTTTTAGTGTTGTGAGAAGGTGTGTACACCAAATTGAATAGGAAGGGAAAAAAAGGAAAAATAACTTGCAATATTCATATAATACTGTGCTTTGAGTTACAAGTCTTTTAGAGAAATGAGTATGTGCTTCGTCCTTTTTCTCAGCTTTCAGTATCATATGGTTCACTTTGCTACAAACAAAAAGCAAAGATGGATATAAAGTCTTTTAAGGATAAGAAATACAATTTTATTTGGCAAGAGTGCATGACAAAAAGTAAGGTCTAGTTAATAAGCTAGTATGTAAAAAAAAGTTGTAGTTTCTTATGTTTGGAATAGTTAAGTTTAAATCTTTCACTGGAGGGTTTTTTTTCATCCAAAGACCTGCATTTAAACTGTTCAGAACCATTTATAAGGGATAGCAATCTTTTTGAATATGCTTATATGTGGTTTATGTGTTTTGGAGTCATCTAAGTTTTATTTCCAAAGCCTAAAGTATTTTTTCACCTCCATTATAAGTAATTTAAAACCAGTGGCATATAATATTTTCTATGTCAGTTCCTGACTTTCATTTTCAAGTCTAATTGACGTTTACTTGCAATGGATTTGGGCTATCAAATCACTAAAACCATTACTGTAGCAGAATCACTCTGCCTTTAGGGTGTACTTATATTTCTACATTAGCAGATTTGTGTTTTGTGCCTATATAATGAAATTCCTTGTATCAATCTGAAACAAGAGAAACTAAAATTAAATTCTCTGGTTTTGTTCCCTCTTTCTAGATGTGAGAATTTTGCTCATGTGGCTATATTGACTCCTTATCATACACCTGACCAATATAACTATGGCAGTAAAGCTAGTTAAATATGGAATTAAGCATTTGGGAAAACAGTGTTCAATGCAACTTTTCAAGAATTCAGAGTTATAGTGCACAATTAACAGCTTAATGGACCTTTCCATTTTCTGAGATGCTAATTTTAAATGAGACAGATTGCTTGGCAATGTTTAATAAAAAGTTTGATTACATACAGTGTATAAAATGAAGACTTTGAAATTAGGCATGTTCAGAAGCAATTTCTCTCAAGCACATGTGGGTTGCTACAAAAGGAGAGCATGTGTGAACTTGATGACTTAGAATATAATTACTGAAGTGCACAGCATATTGTAAGTAATTTAAAATTTGTGAATGGCAACTCTCTGTGAAGGTTTAATCACAGCAAAATGTAAGTGTTGTTAAACTTGTTTTTATAACCACAGTGAAAGAATTGCCCTCATGATTTATTCTGCGTAGCATACAGATCAGTGTCACTTTTTAGAAGGAAAAGAAAAAACAGCAGAGTATTAATTGGTGATCAGAGGTCAGCAGACTTACCTGTTGGGGCATTCTGTATTTGAAGATAGCTTTTAAAGGAGCTGTGGGATGAGTTGTGACAAAAATAATGCTCTACCAGCTTTGGTCATGTGATGCTACCATCTCCCGTGGGTTCCTTCCATGCCTTTTCCAGAGGTACATCTCTGGTACCGGCAGACTGGAGCTGCTGACAGTCACTTGAAGTCCAAATGCTGAATGCGGAGCGGAAGCAATGGAGACACATGGATGTGCACTGTGCCAGCTGTGTTGAAGACAGGTCATTTTGGGCAGGTAGCAAAGCAGGCGAATGGACCTGGACAAAACCAGACTGACAGCAGCCCAAAATAGTGCCTATGGCACGTGGCATGTCTCGGGCCTCAGCTAGGCTGAGATCCTGTCTCTGAAAGTGGAGCTGTAAGGTGGTGGATACTACCCGGAATGTGGCCTTCTGTCAGTGCTCAGAGTGGATGTTCAAATTCCTTGAGTCTTGCACTGACACGAGGATCTGGGGCTTGAAAATCCAGGATGCTGGGTATCATTTGGTAGAGATCAGCTTTCTAAAGGCTTTGGATAAGGAAATTTTGTTCTCAACCGGTGCCATGCATTATTTCACTGTTAATGGTGTCAGAGTTGTGGTGGATGGATATCGGCTATTTATAACTTCAAAGCTTTTGGGTCTAGCAAAAGTGTATTACCCAGGAAAAGCTACTGCTACAATGTAAAGAAGAAAATGAGAATCCTAAATTCTTTCTAGAAAACTGTGGGAAGATTATTATTGAGTTACACAACAATTTAAGGTCTGTTAGACCTATTAGAAAATGAATACATGTTCCTCAATGCATTGGTAGTCCCACTGCCACTAGACTTCCTGGACTTAGAGTGTTTATAGTTTGTTGAGTACAATCTGTTATGCTAATGGTGTTATATTTGCTTATTTATATAGGTAATTTTAAATAGAGCCTCTCACCATTGTATTAGGTGCTTTGCAGAAAAATTAAAAACATAAATTACATAAGCTACCTGCAGTGGATACAGTAAGCTAGGGCTGCTGATAAAAATGACCACCAAGCATGTAGCTGAGTTCTCTGAAATGAAACTAAAGAGAGAGAAATGGATGCAAGTCAGGAGAGGAGAACTGCTAGTCAGATGCAAAATTAAACAGTGGCTCTCTGTACATTCTTCTGGGTCCCAGCAGCAGTTTGTACTGGGCCAAAATGACTAATGGACTAGAAGTAGGGTTCTAGCAAATTTAATCATATATTTCTACATTTCTTGAATAAGTGTTTCTTCCCTTTTTCTCAGGCTCTCTGTTCTAGACATGTTCTTACAGGTTTGTCTGCTAATTTCATAATGATGTGAAGGGATTATTATGTTTTCTTTCTGCTGCTATGGTCAAATAATTTGGCTACAGGAAAGAGCTTTGTAAGGCACAGCAGCATAATATGCAGAACCCTGGTTTTGTACTCTTTTATACCTGTTTAGTGTGTGTGATGTGCCTAGAAGGATGGTAATGTGAAGGGGAAAATAACCCAGCAAGTGCAAATCTGTGGGTGGTAGGCTACTGAGAAAGAAAACTCTTTGGTCTTTACATATGCAATTCTATTTCTGAGAGCAGAAATAGAAGCAGATTGAGATGAGAGGCCCTAAAATAATTTTGAAAACCCAGAAGGCTTCTATAGTGCTGTGTGGCTGCCATGATTTTATTTTTATTGGTTATATTTTTCTCCATTTTGCTAGACACCTTTTAAATCCAAGTTTTGTAAGAAATTCTGGTTGAGAAGTTTTTCAGCCATTTTCACATCCTCTTAATGCTGAGCCCCACATTTTAGGACTTTGTACATTCTTGTTTATCCTCTTACTTCTTGACATCGAATAAGACCGATCCCATACTATTATAACCCAGAGAAGAGTTTCACTTTAAGGAGAAAAGATGTACTGCCATTCATCACTTTTTTCTGTGATCTTCAATCTTTTTCCTGCTTGATTTGTATCCAAAGTATTATTTTCTCTTTTCATAGACTGCATTGGTTTTACCTGACTGTTTTAACTCCTTGTCCCTTCTTCACTGATTTCACTCTCAGGAACTTCACAACATATTTTCTAGTTAAAAAGTGAACTCTATGAGCTCACTTTTATCCTGATATTGTGTACGTAAAATAGATTATCAAATCAGCATTGCTGCTTCTGAAAAGCTGCTAGAAAAGCAGCAGCCTTCAGGTTCTTTCTTGGTGCCTGCCTTGAGAACATTTGAAAAGGATGCTTTGGACATGAGAATTGTGTCATGGCAGCAAACATTTAAAAAAAAATTCTCTGCATTTAATAAACTGTTAACCAAGTAATAACAAGACAAGCTGAAACACCAGAACAGAATTTAAGATTCCAGCTTTTTTTTTACCTCCATGGGACTCTGGGGTCTTGTACCTGGGCCTGTATCTTATGTTTGCAAAAAGACTTGTGTGTCTTGTCTACAAAAGGAATGCTGCTTGACTGTGAGATTGTGAGTGTTAAAGCCCATAGCTATGACTTCTGCTCCCAAGAGAAAGCCTGACATGGTCTCTGTAAATATTAGGAGACTTGTGGTATCTCCCCTTTGTTTTTGAATTCTTCTGGATTGACAGTACTAGTAAAGAGCACTGTAGCTTAGGCACAAATGGGCATTTTGCTTGGCTGCCTGGCTTGGCTCCTGAGAGGTAGCATATAGCAGAATCCTGCTCACTTTTTTTCCTCACTGGATATAGTCATGTGAATCTATTTCAGTTGTAGCTGAGAAAATCAGTGCTTATTTTTTCCTGTTCCAGAAGTCTCTAATACCTTCTCCTCTCAGCTGTAATGATCTGAAATTCAACAGTTACCTCTGGAAGAGCTTGAGGTTCTACTTCAGGCAGAGCAGAGGTTGTGACATGGCATAAAGGTCTCCCTATCACCCTCAAAAGGCTGCAATTACCACTGGGGTTTGCCTTTATGATCCTCTATGAATTTTTATTGTGCTGATTTGCTTCTAACAACAGGACTGAAAAGTTACACCAACAGAGAATTGAGGTTGGATAATCAGAGGCAAGGGAATATATGAAGTAGAAAAATCTGAAGTACATCCTATGTGTGCATATCTAGTATGTAGTTCCCAAGTATATTTTCCTCAGCAGTCTTTTCTACCTGATTTGGCCCATGGATTTGAAACGTCACATTTTTTCCCTGAAGATGCGACGAACCATTGATCAAGAGAGTTGGTCCCTAAACACTTCTTTTATCCAATTATTATTAGTTATGTGAGAAAGAAGTACTAAATGGAGAAAGATGATGCACGTTGTCTCTTTCAGCTAGTTTATTTGATACTGGAATTTTCATGAGTTTCCTGGTCTCAGTCTTGCATAACAAACACTGTGGCTCATTTCTAATGGGGCTTTAGCTATTCTGGGGATTCCTTTTTCCTCTCCTAAAGTGTTTGGTCTTATCCTATGTGAAATATGGAAAACAAAGCCACGAACACTTGTGTGTTCAAGAAATCCTGTTTTCCCCAAACCTTTCCTGTTCAGCATTTGGAACAGTTACCTGCAGTTTTCTTACTATAGTAATTGCACAGACTCATAATACCATGAGGGAATTGTACCCATTTGCAGCAATTGCAATATCAATCTTAATCTTCTTCTGCCTAAGTCACTGGAATTGGTTTACTGCCAAGCACAGGGGGAAATGCACTGTTGTTCTGGTAGAATATTTTATCCCACAAATGTCTTTAATATCTAAAGCTGTTTTTCATAGTGGATAAATAAATTGATGTGGTGTCTGGGTTTTTATCCAGCAAGAATCGATCTGGACTTTTCTTCCTTTTATCACTGATTTTGAATTTAATTATCTACATGTAAGCATCTCCGATTGATCACACAAAATAAATGCCATGCAGCTTTGAGCACAAAGGATTGGATGGTAGCAATTGCACTGTTTACATTATTTGATAATAGCCATAAGTCTGTGTGTATAAATTATGAGGGACCCACATCCTTTATGAGAAATGTTTAGTTTTACAGTCTAGTCCACATGCACAGAGAGTCTGTACTGCTGTAAGTGGTCTCTGATTTCTTTTGATAACTTCAGTTGACAGAAAGTATTTCTGGGTTTATGTACCCAAATTGCTACTGTAATTTGGACATGCAGTAACAGGTGGACTACTCAATTTAACTTTTGCACTGCAATCTGTGAAGGTGTTATGCATTTTGGGATGCAGGAGGGTATGCTGCCAGTACCAAATATATACTAATATTCTTTTCCTCTGCTTTCCTTATCTTTCATAAGCGTCTCACAGGACTTAGCCTCTGGACCCTTTACCAACTTTACTGCCCTTCTCTGGACTTGCTGCAGCATCTCAGTGTCAGTTCTGACCTGAATTTTGGTACTGTTCATGTTGGTACAAGTTGGTCAGTTTAGCTACCTTATTTTAACTATCTCAGGTTGAGATTGGTATCTAAGGCAGGTAGCATAATCTGCTTTTTTGGAGATGATTAGTGTATGTTTAGATGTTAAACTTAGGTGAAGTTTCTCCAGTCCCAGGATCCAAAAAGCATTATTTCCTGTATGCATTTCTGATACTATAATTCTATTTATTGAAGGAAACAGACATTTTTATTGAACATCTGCTCCAGAATATGGTAACCTTCAAGTTATGCAAAATTTGAGAGCAGAAAGAGGGAAGGAAGATAAGAAAGGATTTTTTTTTTCCAATGACAGATAGAAATATTTGAACCAAGATTGATATTGTTATTACTGTCATACTTCTAAAAGTGGTAAAAATAGTCCCTGTACTAAAAAATAAGATAAGAAAGGAATTGCAGTAACCTGAGAGAACAGTGACTTGTGTAAAAGAGTCTACGTCTGAGAAAAACAAGAAAATGTTGTAGAAAATTCAAAGCGAAGCTTGTCTGTGGTTGTGTGGCAGTCATCTCAAGCACCATAACTGCTAGGTAAGGATCAAAGAAAATTCATTGCAGTCAATGGAAACTGTAAGAAGTTGGTAGATTTAGGACCACTCATGCCACCTATGATTCTTGGGGAAGGAGAGGGGAAAACCAGGGCTGTTCTTTGTCACTGAATTTCTTTCCCTTGCAACTCTGGGGCAGTAAGGTTTCCTGTAAGTACAAAGAACTATGTTATGGTTAATCTTAGTAACTGTAGTACATGTGACTGGAGACAAATGGGACAAATTTGAAGGATTCTGTCCTTTAAATGTTACACGATTGCCACGTTATTCAGTTTGGAGTCCAACCTTAAAAAGCCTTTTGCTCAGAAAATTGAGAGTCTAGCCTTTTGCTCACAAGAAAACTGGGTGTAACAAGGAAGGTGTAAGACTAGAGTTTTGTTCCTCTTCACACAACTATTTAGAGCTTTCTTTTGCAGAGGCTGTGAAATCACAGTTTAGTAAGAGACAATGTAATTCTCAGTGCAGAGCTGATGGTTTAAGCAGCGAGGTGGGAATGAATGGCAGTACCATGCATCCCTCTGCTGAATAAGTGAAAATGAGAAGAGCTCTTAGTTGCACAAGCCTGTTTGTTGGTTTTTTTTTCTGTGCTGTAACCTCTTTAGGGAAGAAAAAATTGTGATAGCAGCATATCTATGTTTTACATGGCCTGTTCTTTAGCTTCTTTTGAATTTTGGAACGATTAAGAATTATTGGAGAAATAAAACTATTAATTGAATGCATATTAAAAAAAATACTTGCAAGACAATCAGGCATTGTTATTTTCATGCACAGTACCATAGCTCTAAAGTTTTCCCATGTATTAGAGTTGTGGCAGGAGTTTAGGATATTTTAAAATGGTCTTCCCTTAAGAAAATGTGCTAGATTTTTAATGGTAGTGTAAGATGAGGCAAAGGGCTATTATTTTGCAGTTGCCCTTAGCTTTACAAGCCATGAAAGGGTAAAACTTTTGCCCCAGCTCTCAACAGCGCAAGACAGACTTCAGTGTTAAAAATTAAACCAAGAGGTCTATTTGCTTGCTTCTTATTTTCACAAACACCATTCTTACTGAAAATGAAGCCAATAGGTGTGGGAAAGAGGAAAGATAACCTTACCTGTACTGAGGCTCCTAGCATTGTTCTTAGGGCTACACCTCAGCCAGCACTAATAAAATAGGGAAAGCTTCAGCTGAATCTTTCTTTTGCACAGGACAGTACTCTTATCAGAAGCAAAGAAATTGATATATGTAATAAATAATTTTTCTACCTATGTTTGGATCTATTTAAAAAGATTTTATTTTTTTAGAAGTCTGGTAAGGAAATTTAAAGAGGGAATATATTTCTTATCTGAAACCCTCCACTTATTAAAGGAAAGTATTTAGACAAGTGAGTGTAAAGGAGCCTCAGCTGCAATGGCAAAATGCAAAATAGAAAATGTTGCAAGGAATTATAGTCTCTCCAGTATTCTGCCTAATTAGCATTAGGTGTGTTTGTGCATGTAAATACAATCTTCCCTTGTGTATACTTTGCTGTTCACACTCAGAGTTAAATTCATCCATGGGACAGCTACTAATGTGCCAGCTGCATTGTAAATACGTTTAATATACTTAAAAACACTGTAAAGCAGGAATGCACTTCAGTGAATAATAAGTACTGGAGAGGAAGGGGAATATGTTGGTTGTAGACTCATTAATATACATCTGCCTGAGATGTTCCTCTAGAGGTAAAATGTGGTAGTGGCAGAGCATTGCCCAGCTGCATTGGTGGTGATCCACAAGCCAGACTATTCAAAATACAGGTTTAGGGTATGTGGGAAGTTAAGACAGAAACCAGAGATGTGATACTGTAAGCAATATACTCAACACAGCAGTGCAAAAGAAACTCAACACAGAGTTATGGAAATCTTAGATTGGTTTGGGTTGGAAGGGCACTTAAAGATCACCCAGTTCCAATCCCCCTGCCATGGGCAGGGACACTTTCTAGTACAACAGGTGATTCAAAGCCCCATCCAGCTTGGCTTTGAACACTTCCAGGGCTGGGGTATCCACAACTTCTCTGGATAACCTATTTTAATTCCGCAAGTGTACACTTCAATGAGTTACTGAAATTTAATTCTGTTAGGTTAAATCCTCCAAACCTGAATAGCCATTGTGCTACATAATTAAAACACTATCTTCGTGTAGTCTTAAGTGAGGTTTCTACATTGAATGCTTTGCATTCTATAGCTTGCTAGGTCAAATTTTGAAGTAATCGATTTCTTCAGATCTTTTTGAGATTTTTATGTTACTTTATCCCTTGAAAGTAGCACAAGATACTCAGTTGATCATTATTGTTATTGATAATATATTTTAGAAGTTTGAAGTTTCTAGATTTTGTTATAGTCCAGGTACTACAAATCTTCTGTGAGATTGTTGATTAGCAACAATAAAAAATTGCTCACATTTGAAGTTAGAGAGCTAATCATAGATTTGGAGTTTGCAAGAATTAGAATTCTTTTTGATAGACCAAATTATGTGGTGCTAGGGCTCAGTTTCAACTTCTTGGAATCTTTTTCTCTATGTGTAAAATGTGAAGATAGTATCTCACTGAGTTAGAGAGGTATTTTGAAGCTTAATGAGGGGATACTTTTTATCACAGTAAGATACTTGAGTGGAAAATAATATATTGGATTTAATTTTAGAAGTATGTGCAGCCAAACTTTATCATGATCAGTATTATGAAAGGAGTGTGTCTTTCATCTTTGAGCAGTTCAAGACCAAGGTTACAGATTGATGTTTTCTTAGAATAAGTATCTTATGCTTATACAAGTAGCCCATACTGCTTTCGATGGTTTGCTGTGAAATAAATGCTCCTAAGATTTGGTAAAGTCTGTACAGAAATGCAGTTAATAAGACCTCGGGCCTTGTCAGTACTCAAAATTGCTCTCTAAGTCATTTGAGAGTGTGCTATATCCTTGCAAAGCGTGACACATACAGCTGGTGTTTAAGCTCAGTTTGTATTGACGTTTCTATTGTTCTCATGAAATCTGTGAGGAAGGGGTGTTCACAAGCAGTAATGCTTTTGCCATTATGATAGCCCTTCTGAAATAGCTGCCTGAAGTGACTAAGAGTGTGATGCATGAGGTTTATGGAAACAAACCAGAACCACTCTTTTCTGAGCTCCTAACCCGTGGTCTAATTCTCAGACCTTGTTCCCCTCATTTTGTCCTTTAAGTTAGTGAAGTGTATACAGATTTTACTCAATCAGACATTTAAAATAACTATATTTAAACCTGTATTCTCTTGAGTAGGACAAGATACGCAAAAACACAAGGTGTTGATGGTGTTGGTTTTTTTTTCCTAAATGTGAAATTTGTGCCCACTGTTCTGTATATGTATAAATTATTTGGCTTTATGGAGTTTGCTAGTTTACAGTGATGCTGACTGGGTGGATAAATCTGATTATTTTTGTGCTGCTGAAATGCATTACATCTCTTTTGTAGCTGTTAAGAGGGCAAAAAACCCCAGTCTACAGTAGGCCTTTTTTTAAACTTGTTGTTCTTTTTTCCTCTCTTACTCCGTGGGGGGAAGGGCACAGAGTTAGGCAGGAAATATCTATGAAAACTTAGGGTTATAAAGAGTAATACAAGTTAATAATTGACAACCACATTGTGAGTAACAATTGCTTTCTTGTGAGCTGATTTGCACTGTCTCTGTGACCTGGACATTTTGGTCTTGGCAAAGAGATGAGGTCAACGTTCTGTCACCATGACCTCACGTACCTTGATTTCAGTTTTTTGTTCACTGATTGGATATGCTCTCTTCTCCTTCTATGTTCTTACCCTTCAAAGGGTTGAGGCAGCTTACACTGATAATTTCTAAATAATTCAAGTCTCATTGCACACATTGTTAAAGTTGATGGATTTCAAATTACATGCATTTGGAACAAAGTTCTTCAACTCACAGATGGCTTGGATAGATAAAAAGTGAACCTAATAACTAACTTATTGAAGAGGAAAATGTGTACAGTATAATTGTACCATTTATGTAGCTTTTGGGGGACTCCAGACTTGTCATTTGCAATGCCCAGGCTTTGTTCAAAAGTATTCATTCTCCTGTGAAGCTTAAGCAACTTTATACCCATGAGCTTGACATCTCTTCTGATATCTATCTGAATGATTCAGTCAATAAAATATTAAAGGATAGCAACTTTCTTAATGCAAATCTATGTGCAAATCAAACTCATGGAAAACAAATCTTGTTTGCTTGAGACCATTTTCTGAGTTTAATTGGGAGAAAGAGCTCTTGACATATGAGATTTTTGATAGGCATTTGACTTAGCACTGCACAGATTTTCTTGTTTTTATTTATGTTTTAAAGGTTCTGCACCCAGACATGAAAAGCAGATTTTCCTTCTACAGAATAAAGATCTGTAATTTGGAATGAGTGACTCAAAAAGGCTTGAGATGCATGGATATAACTGACATATGCTGCACTTCTGCTGCTAGCATAAATAAACAGGGGGATTTTAGTCAAAAGAGGTTGTTCAGCCAGTTGAGGAAAACTGACATGTGCATGTACCAGAAAGAAAAGATGCATGTAAAAAGAATTATAGTCTACATTTTTGTTGGTTTTCAATGTAGACAGTTAAATAGCAGGAAAGACGTTGAGTGCACAGGCTGAGACAGTATCTGAGAGGCATAGGAGCTATGGACTAAAATATGTTTTAACTTTTACAACAAGTAGTAAAGATACTCCTGTAGAACACATACATTTATGAAAACATGTTTTCTGAGATGGGGAGGCACCTTAGAGACCTTGACACATGTTTTTTACTGTTTTCTTATGCTAATAGTGGAATTCAGTGGATTTTGATTCCCATGGAAATCAAGGAAAATGCATATGAAGAAAGATAAAAGTCAGTTTAAGCTTAATCTACACCATATAAAAATGTATCATATCAAACAGTGAAATGTGTAAAACTTGTTTGTAAATTTACTGAAAGTCAAAATCTCAAGTCACCTATTTAAGCCTATTTTCAAAAGAAGTTCTTATAATAATTCATTTTTTCTAATATTTTTCTTTGAATTACAATAAGCATTGTATATTGAAATGTACTATAGTGCTGAAAGTCATCTGAAATTAATTGCAGAATCACAGAATCACCACATATTTTGAGTTGGAAGGAATCCACAAAGATCATCAAGTCCAACTCAGCCCTGTACAGGACACCCCAAGAGTCACACCATGTGCCCGAAGGTGTTGTCCAAACACTTCTTGAGCTCTGTCAGGGTTGGTGCTGTAACCATTCCCCTGGGGACCCTGTTCCAGTGCCCAGCCACGCTCTGGGTGAAGAACCTTTTCCTGATATCCAACCTAAACCTCCCCTGACACAACT
>VZTB01000820.1:203161-274428 GCA_013397245.1 Thryothorus ludovicianus | reverse complement strand
CCTTTCCCTGGCACAGCTTTCCTGCATCTCCTTCCCCAGTCTGTCCACACATCCAAGGTTGCTCCGACTCAGGTGCAGAATCTGGCACTTTGCTTTCTTTCAGGTCTGTCTGCAGGGCCTCCCTGCCTCTGAGGGAATCAAGAGCTCCTCCCAGTTTTGTACTGTCTGCAAACTTGCTCAGTACCCCTTACAATCCTGTGTCCAAGTCATTTATGAAGATATTGAAGAGCACAGGACCTAAGACAAAGCTCTGTGGAGCCCCACTAGTGACAGGTCACCAGCATGATGTCTCCCCATTCACTATGACCCTTTGAGCCCAACCCATGAACCAGTTGCTCATCCATTGCATGATGTGTTTATCCAGATGGATGCTGTGCATTTTGTCCTGGAGGATACCATGACAGATGGTATCAAAAGCTTTGTAGAAATCCAGGAAGTTTACATCAAGTGGCTTCCCTTGATCAACTCGATGGGTTATCCTGCCATAAAAGGAAATCAGGTTTGATAAGCACAACTTTCTCTCATGAACCCATGCTGGCTTTAACCAATGATTGGTGTTTTTCAATATGTTCCAGACAATCTCCTCTGTAACTTTACTAAGCACTGAAGTGCAACTGACAGGCCTATAGTTTCCAGGATCCTCTTTTTTGCCCTTCTTGAAAATTGGGACAACATTTATGAGCTTTTCAGTAAGCTGAGACCACTCTGTATTCCCAAGACCACTCAAAAATCATTGAGAGAGGCTTTGTGGTGACATCAACCAGTTCTTTAAGGATTCTCAGATGAATCCCATCAGGTTGCATAGATTTGTAGGGATTCAGCTGGAAATTAATAGTGTTTTCATATGGCCATCTTCAAAAGAAAAAATTCTTTTTCACCAGGAAAGATTCTATCTAGCTGTTGCAGAATGACTGATAGATTCTGCAAGTTAAGGAAAGGTTCTGGATTTAGTAAGACCATCTGCAGATGGCTGTTGACAGAAGAAGAAAATAAATTGGTGACCACTGAAAGCCCTGTAGCATTCTGTGGCAACTAACAAGTTGTTTTTCTTCATGCCTTGGAGGTTGTGGCAACTTTTCTACTCTATAACAATATACCTCTGTGAGATTTTAGGCTTGACCTGACATGCTTTTTAATAGAAAAGTAAATAACTGGGAAAATATCAGCTTCAAACAGTACCCTGAAACTATTGTTTAAGATCCCAAGAATACCACAGATCTTCCCTTTGCACGGAAGGTGACAGGTCATAGTGCGTTCTTAGGAAATATTTTCCCTCTTAACCAGCTGTGATCAGTAAGATTTTTTCTTGTTTTATTTTTAACAAACTACTGGAAATGTCTCTCTGTGTAGCATAATGGAATTGCTCAAGACAGAAGGAAGACATGGACTGGGAAAGGGGAATTGTTTGAATTTAAGTACAATTTTACTTTAATGGGTTTTAGCAACAAGGTAAGAAGTTGTTGTCTTTGCAAATGAGGATGTCCCATAGCCATTAAATTGTTTCTGTTTTCTAATGAGGTCTCTTTACATGTGATGGGTTTTCTAATTTACATCTTATGTCATGTCCAAGTTTCATGTCATGAAAATCATATTTTTTCCTATTGCATCAGGACCTGTAAGTAGTCAGTGTCTT
The DNA here is from genome assembly GCA_013397245.1 of Thryothorus ludovicianus. Lineage (NCBI taxonomy): Eukaryota > Metazoa > Chordata > Aves > Passeriformes > Certhiidae > Thryothorus > Thryothorus ludovicianus. Next base: position 272,795 of record VZTB01000820.1, on the reverse strand, counting down.
TTGATACCTGAGAAGGATTCCTGTTAGCTCAGCTGTAATTAAAAACATCTTTCAATCACTATATGGACATGTCCTCTCAGAATAACCCAGGACTTCCATTTCCTTGAAAGAATTTTTGGTTCTGCTGTATTTGGGAATAGTGATTTTGAAGTCCATGTTCAATCATAACCAATATACATGTGATTCATTGTCTAAGTAACAAAAAAAGATAAAATATGTTTGAAATTTGAAGAGCAAACTTAAAGACTTGCTCATGTAATGAGCTTACATTTTACATGTATCAACAGTTTTTTATTTCTTTACAGTGCAGTGATCTCTTTCTCCGGGGAACAGAAACATCTCCATCTTCAGGGAACACTGCAGTCTAATTGCTGTTGATAGGAGAACTCAATTTTGAGAAGTTCTGTATTCTTTTTACTGAGCTGTCAATAAGATCTCAGAGTTGCAGGTGCCATTTCCAGTGACTTAGTTTTGCCATATAGACTTGCAATGACTGTCAAGACACTTTGATCACTTTTCACAATAATCCAAGTAGGGACTGAGATATTTTATTAATTTGGGGGTTAATAAAAACTGCCTGTTGTTAGTGCTGTGAACTTTAGTGATTTTTGAACCTGGCACTTGGGCTGAAGTCCATGCCACCATCTTTACCCATTCAATAGTTACAGGTGTCCTTGGAACTATATATAGGACTACAGTCTTTTTCTTAATAGAGGATTTATATATATATGTATATAAAATCCTTGACCTCATTTTAGCATTCACCATGATTTTCAAGCTGCATGATGATGGTGGCCTTGTGAGAGGTTTTTGTATATTGAACAATCACAGGGAACATGGCTGAGTTTTTTTCCTATTGAAATCAATACATCTTGTCTAGTTTATGTCACTTGCTACTATTTAATTATCTACAAGCAAGTCAAATTGATTACACAATATAAGAACCTTACAGCTTTGAAGCAAAATGACTGAGCCTTTAGATTTGGCTAGGATAGCTATCAATGCTGCTGGCAAAATATAATTAATAAATTAATATTTTTGATTCAGAGGAACAACTTTTAATAACTTTGAGGGACTTGATACAACTGTAGCTTAGAGCTAAAATTCATCATAAGAGTCAAAAAAAATTGAGCTTGGCTTCTTCAGTCTTCTTTCCCAAGTTCTTGGTTATCAGAGGTGCTTGTTCATATATATATGTATATATATATATCTTCCCTTTGTTCTGAATATAAAAAGCAGTCTTAAAGTTTTGTCCCTTATTTCAACTTTTGTGATTATTGGTGAAGGAGATTTTCAGCTTGGGAAGAAAACAGAGCAAAGTGTCTGTAAATATATGCCCAGGTGAAAGGTTGAGTGGGCTCTTTAGCGACAAGAAATGTACAACTTGCATGCAATGTATGTACATGCATAGCTTTCATGATATATCTCTAGATGCTGATAGAAATCCTTCTGCTTATTGGGGAAAAAACAATAGTTCTTGCCCTAAAGAAGACATTTCACAGCTCTTTGTTTTGTATTTTCTGTTTTGTTTTTTTTTAATGAAGGTGGAAAATGAAGGTGCAGGTTAAAGCCTAAGCATATTGAAAGGAGAGAAAGAATAAAGGACATCTAAAATGCCAGTGCAGCAAAATTAAGGATATTTTAGAGAGAAATTGATCTAAGAAGCAAGGCAAATTCTTGGTTAGGTAACAGATGTTTTCCCTCAAGGATAGTGATGGAACAGAGGCACCAGAGGGAGCAAAAAAAATGCTAATGAACAGCAAAATCTCTCATTTCTTCTTTTTCCTTCTACTCCCAATGTCAGAACAATGTCTAAAGAAGTGTGGCAAGGTGTGTCACCTTCTTTGATATTACAACAGCATCCAAGAAAACATATTTTAAAATTTCCATGTAGAATGAGAGGAAATGTTTCCAATAGATGATTAGGTCTATCAAGGGAAGCTCAGCACAATTGAGTACTGTGCATGTAGTTAAGCTGCCTTCAAGGGGAGAGTTACATGTGCCAACATTGATTGTTTTCTCCTTTCCATTGCTGCATACAAGAAAAGGAGCAGGAAAGTTCTTTACTCTCTAGAATGCTCACTAAAGTAGGATATTAGTAGAATATTCATTAGACATTTTTCAACATGTTTGTGTTGTGAAGGTTAGTTATGAACTTATCATACCTTTAGTACTAGACTTGTTATGTAAAGCAGATTATTCTCTTGAACAGGTTTCTTCATTGCAGTTGCTACCTAAGTTCAGGCTGTGCACTGACTTGCAAAAATAATTGAATAAATCTATTTAACATGAAATAACAGACATTGACATTTGGCTGCCACAGAGGTTTTTTTAAAAAAGATGTTGCCAACACATCAGTTTCCATGTGATAAATACATAGTTTCCAATATTTGAAAGCCCAGAAATTTATCAGACTAAAAGGTCATCTCCAAGTCAGAAATGGAAATGTATCAAATCTATCCACGATTGTAAATGTCTTTTTCCTTTTTTCCTTTGTTTCCTCATTTTTATAAGAGCAACTAGATAATACAACAGTAAGCTGGGAGCCAAATTTGCCCTTTGACACAGATTTCATTTTGGTTATAAACCAGTGGGAGCCATATGCTTGTGAAGTTAAAGCATGCTTTTTTATGTTTATGGTGTTTTAATGTAGGCTATGATCCCACAGTCATTTATGCAGTAAAAACTCCCATCAAACTGAACAGCAGCATGAGGATCAACAGTGGCAATTTTCTCTTAGTAGGTTTTCCAGCAAGAGGCTGCCTGCTGCTCCCAGCAGAGGCAGAGTGCAGCCTCACGCTGCTCACGGGACTGAGTGGCTGTGATCACATTACATCCACCCAGCGGTCTTTTCACTTGCTGCCTATAAAGTGACAATGGATCAATTTTAAACTGACCCCACTGACTTTTAAAGCCCTTCCCATAGAAGGAGCTGATTTTCTGTAAGCCTCCTCAATTCCTTTGGCTCTTGAGTCTTCTCAGTTTTTTTCCTAGGCAGAGGTTGTTTGTTGGCAGGAATGTTGTTGTGGCCACAGTGGTTTTGTAACTTGCTTATTCTCAAACATGTCTGCAGTTTTTATCCTGCCATTTTTTAAACAATGTTGTACATCCAGATTTTTGACATACCCTTCTCTCCTCGCCAGCATCAGTGCAGTTTTAGTTGTTCTTCTATAAAGGAGCAGCAATGTCCCACTTCACAGCATTTCATAATGATTTTGCCAAGTTTCCCTTACGAGATGCAGATTCGTACAATAATTCATGTTAGAACAGATCTTTGGAATGGCTTGTGTCACCAAACAGGGCTACCTAAGCTAGGTTAGGTTGTTCAGGACTGTGTCTAGTCTAGCTTTGAGTTATCCCCAGCAATGGAGATGACACCGCCTCTGAGAAACCTGTTGTAGTGATTGGCTGCCCTTATAGGGAAGACTTTCTTTATGTTTTACCAGAATTTTCCTTGCTGCATCTGTGATTGTTGCCTCTTACCCTGTACTGTCTATGTCTGAGAAGAGTCTGGCTTTGTTTTGTCTATAACTTCTCTCTCTTTAATTATTGGAGGCACTAATGAGATTTCCTGAAGGCTCCCTCCTCCTCTCCAGGCTGAGAGAACACCATCTTTCAGTCTTACTCTATAGGACATGTGCTTCAACTTCATGGCCATTTTAGTGGACCACTGCTGAACTCAATGCAGTTTATGAATACTGAAGACACAAAACTGAACACAGTAATCCAAACATCCTTTAAGTGCTGGGCAATAGGAATAACCACTGGACCTGCTAACCATGCTGTTAATGGTTCTGCATAGTTTATGGCTGGAATTCCACACAAGTGCACTGGCTGCACACACTCAACTGAAGATTAGTGTCTTGCTTTCTATGCAAATTAGCTATTATGCACTGTCCATTCCTGTAGACCTTTCTGGAAATAGGTTAGAGGTCCTTGGGGATCTTCAATGATTTTGATTCCCCTGTACTGGGTCATTCCTGCACTTGCATTGTACTGTGCTGTGCTTGTCTCCAGATGCCAGAACAAGGATGTTTGTGCTAGAGAAGTGCAGCCCTCCCTCCATATGGTCCCTCTCCCCAGTAACATCCTGTTCTTTCTTCCACTGTTACCAATAATCCTTGGTTGGCTCCACAGGTATCTGGCTACTGGTGTTTGAGACATCGGCATTAGCCCTCTTATCTTCTAGGCTTCTCCATATGGGCAGACTGAAATGGTGATTTGCATTTTCTCTCTTTCTTGGGAGTCTGTTGTGAGTAGTGGGAGGATGGCATATCCCTTTGGATATGGAGAGGGTAATGGATAGATGCCCACCGTTCTGAGCACCTTGGAGATATGGAGATGTTTTGATATGAGTTTAGATATTCCTGATGTTCTGGACAAATGAAAGGGTGCAGTGGGTCTCAGAGCTGGTCAGTACCGTAGGGAGACAAGTCCATAGCTTGTTCTTTTGCAGAAGATGGCCTGTACATCGTAACATATTTATCTCTGGGACTCAATTTTTTGGCCTGGTTGGTTGCTCTGGAGGTTTTCCATGCCTCTTGGCTATATATACATGTGCTAAAAGGGGCTCTACAGGCACAATAACAAAGCTTAACATCTTTATGAACCTTTTTACTATTACTTGAGGGAAATAAATGGCTGTTTGCATTATGCATGAGCATGCTGTGGTACTGCATTACTGTGTCTGCCATTAATATGTCTTGTTCTCTTTCTTTATTGCTAATGCTCCTGATAATTTCAGGGGTGCATCTTAAGGCTCAAACAAATGAATATCATAACCCAAACAGGTGGAAGAACACGATATTAGGCTTCTGCATATTCTAATAAATGAAACAGCCAGCCAGATAGTTATGTTTTAACAACATTATCAAAACAGATATCTGCGTAATAAAATTTACTGTTGCTGTAACCATTACACTTAGAATGATTACATGATTATAATAAAAATGCAGTGGTTATTTGCTACATTAATTAGCTGTTGATTTAATGTTATACAAATGTGATTCCTTTCAAGTAATCATATTTCTTGCTGACATTTCTGAATAGGACTACCAATTGGTTAAACATGGGTAAATAGCAGTGCTGATTATAGGTAAGCCACCGAAGAAAACAGTGGAATAATTTTAAATTTTTTAGCATGTTACTTTCCAAGCCATATTATTGTTAATAAAAACTTTTACTAACAATCAACTAACAAAAAAATATTAACAAACTTTTTATATTAACAACACTTTTTTAAATAAACATAGACCTTTGAAATCAGCTACACAGCCAAAGCTACCAAAGAAATGTCTCTCTGTGCTGAAATTTTCAGTGAGGTCCTGTATTTCTGTATCTCCCAGCCAGTCCAGCTGCCAAAATCTTCCATGAAATACTTATTGGTTTACTCCACTCCATCTCAAGGTGAAATCAAGGGAGACTTTTAGTGGTTCGGAATTTATTGCAATGTCAAGGTGCCTCTGTGAGTGTTGAAATGTTTTTTTTACTTGATGAAAAGCAACTAATATGATCCAAATGTGAAAACGTGTACATCTGTATTGTCTTCCTCCTTAACTTCTTAGCTGTAAAAGCTCCTTGAAACTCAGAAGACAGAGCTTACACTGTGCTAATGGGGCTCTTTCATACATATTCCTCATAATGAGGATGCTTGCAGAATCCCTCTGTCTCTTCCTTACCTGTGCAAATCAAAGCCACATCCTCAAATGAAGTCAGTGTCTGTTTTTGGTGGGGTTTATTTCCAACAACTTGTGCTTAACTTGCTGGATCTGAGGACTGGACCTGCATGGTTTCTATCAAGAGTTATCCTGACCTTGGGTAAAATTTATGAGTCTGAAAAATGACATATTTAATCACATGTAAATACTTCGTTGGTTGAATCCCTTAAACAAAAAGTAGATTTCTTAGTTAAAGTGTTTTTTTCTAGTGATTGTATAACAGTCTGTGAGGTGGAGATGACTTGGGGGTTAATAATATCTGGTATTTGCTCTAGGCATTTTTTAAAAAATATCTTTTTGTGTGCTGTCTCTTGTATAGTTTTTCTTCATATACCTTGCTATTTTCCTGGCTGCTTCCCTCCTATATATATTAAAAGAACATACAATATTTCTTGTAGGACTCTGTCATACATACAGATATAATTTTTTTGGGTAAGACATTTGGGTAATCAATAAACCATCAGTGCCATAACACTTCAACTTAATGTCTTTAGAACTCTGCATAAGAGTTTTCTACATTTACAAAACTATAATTAGCCAGGCTTTTTTTTAGTTGTATTAGGAGTTGAAATCAGCCAAGTTCATTCTCTGTTTAAGCAGCAACAAGCCAATTCAGTCAGTCATGCCTACTGGTAAGCTGTTTCACAGCAAGCTATGCAAAGTGTAGAAAAACCATTTTTTTTCCTTGAAAAAATGGTTAAAAACTGTAAAAAATGTATTTTAGCAACAGATTAGGATGTGAAATTTTAATCAGCCTGCAAACTACACAAAGTGACAAGTTCTTCTGGCTTCTGCAAATCTGTAATGGCCTGTATTTAAAAATTAATTTGCTATTAGAACTCCACCTTGCACATGCAACACCACCATACATTTTGTATTTAGATTCAAATTTTTACAATACTCATACACCAAGCTGATACAAAGAAACCTGGGAAACTAAGGAAAAAATACACTGAAGAGCTATTGTACAAAACATGGATTGGTAGCATATTTTCTTCATTGTTTTATTTGTTCAAAACAATATTTCCTCTGAAAGACTGACTGAGGAAGAAATATATATTCACACATGAACCTCAGGCCATGGAAAACCCTTTACCTTGATTTTTGTGTTTGGCAGACAGAGCTGAAGCAATCAGAAGGGAAAAAGGTGAACAAAAAGTAAATTATGATTTGAAATGCTTTTGTTTGGAAAGCTGGAGCCACTGGCCTTTTTGCTGCCTTGTCTTTTCTCATGTAGGACTTGCAGATAGCTCTGGTGATAGATGCCAGAAAAATTCACACAGACATGGACAGGTTTTAATAACCTGCTCTTAACCAGCTTAAATTTCCCTTCTGGTAAACAATGCTAGGCCTCCACTCCAGAAGAGAATTTCATTTCTCTCTTACTGTCTGGACTAACAGATAAGCATCCATTAAAATCTCAAGTCTCTAGTAAGACACAAGCCCACATTTAAAACTAGGTATGTGTTTAACTGCTGTTCAGAACAGAGTTTTTTAATTAGCAGGCTTTATTTTTAAATACACCAGCACAAAGAAGAACAGCATGGGAGTGTTTGGGTTTCGGTGTTGTTTCTTATTTCTGGCTCTTTTTATGTTCTTCCAAATGAAATATTTTTAGACAAGTGGTTTGCACTGTCAGCTTTGAGGAAAAAAAAAAACAGCAGTACATCCAGTTGGAGTTAGCAGCCAGACTGCAAGTTCTTAATTATTTAAGACTTAACTATTTTTATTTTTCTTGTTGTGTGGCATATATCAAACCCATTTTCACACTTGCAAAGACAAAAGCAGTATCTACTTTGAGAGGCATTTTTGCTCTACTTCTGGCTTTCTAGGTTTCTATAAAGTGCAAAAGAAAACAGCCAAAAGATATCAGTCATCCCTTGTGCTTTAAATGTAGAGAACCTTGGGAATGGAAGGAGAAGGTGCTTGACACATGGAGAAAGCCATACAGTTCTTGAAAGCCACATCCATTTGTAAACCTCCAAGAATTTCATTCTATACTGTATAAAACTTCTTGGCAAAGTTTCATTGCTTTGCTGTCACTATAGGATTAAAGCTTTTTCTTCTGTACAGCTTGATCCTCTCTCATTTCATTTATTATCTTTTGCCCCACATCTTCACGCTGCACCATTGTGAAGAGCCTGTCTCTCTATTCTTAATGACCTCCTCACAGGTAAGGGAAGGCTGCTGTTAGATCCCCCTGAAGTTTTCACTTTCAGAGGCTAAAACCCCTGCAGGTCATGTGCTCAGCCTTGATGTTCCTCCACTGAATTAGCTGCACTTGATCATTGTCTTTCCTTTGCTGGAGGCTCAAAACTGCAGTGCTCCTGATGATTGCTTCATAGAGGAGGATGGTGGACTGTGCTTCAGGTGATCCAGCCCAGGATGCTGCTTGCCTTCTTGGCTGTCAGGCCCTTATTCCCTTTTGTGGATGTATAGCTTTATCTAAAAGAGAATGTTACTCAATTACTAGAACTTTACAGAGCTAACCAAGCCCACCTGGCAGGAGCTGGTTCACTACTTACACTTGGTAGAATTGCTTGGCCTCATTCATCAACAAAGTGCTCTGTGATTCTCCTACTAGATGTAGCTGATCCTGGCATCTGTAAAGGCTGTGTACTTTGGTCTGTCATATATTTGGTGAATTGTAAATGTTCTGTGTGCACATTTTCCCAGATGTGATACCTGCTAATCCCTGGTGACAGTGACCTGCTATTTTGAGCATGGAGTTGATGCATTATTGATTAATACAGCTTAGACTGCACTTAAAGTGGTTGTACTCTAATTACATCTGGTGTCTAGAAATAATAGTTTAGCATTTCTGAGGCTTCTTGGAAGAGGTGGGGATTTCTGTACTACAGAATGTTTATTCTGATGGTATTTTTGTCTTAGCAGGAAAAAAGAAGTATTTCTTTTAACAGAGTATTCTTTTAATCTGGTTAGTTTTATATAACAATAATTTATCATTAGTAAGCTTCTTTTTTCCCTGTGGATGTTTCATTTTAGCAGTACAATTTGTTGCTTCCACAGAAAATAATACATCACTTGAAACCACTATACTGTAATCTCAAAAAAGCTTCTTTAGTGAACTTTTTCCTTTATGTATTTCTGTGTGTGATTTTTTGGTCAGTTACTCATGTTTTATTAACACTGAATTATTTTAAAGTATTTTATCTTGATAATAGTTTCTGACTGTGCCCATTCGTATACTCTCTTGTTTTCTGACATTGAGAGCAGAGATGTAGCTATGTTTCATGGTTTAAAAAATAAGTCTTGTGGTAACTTGCACATAAAAATGTTTATTTTCTTTATGGTTACTATTAAGTACCCCTTTAGCATCATGTTGATTGTGAAATGTTTCAGATTGTACTGCTGATGGAAGTCAGCTTTATGTAGTAATTTGAAGAGAGGCGATCTTCATTTTCACACATGCTCTGTATTCTTGGGTGAATAATTTCAATAAAATTATCAACTAAAGTACAATCAGTTTTAAATATAGTAAATTATTAATTAAAAGACAGTTGAATGTGACAGAGTGTTATCAACATTAGTAGGTGCTATAGGTATGTTACTTAAGCCTTAATTTCAGAAGTGCTGCCAGATCAGGCCTCCAAAATCTTCATGTTTTGTATGCATTTTGCGTTGCGTTCAAACATTGAGGATACAAATGCTTACCATGCATCTCCTTTTCTTTGTGCTCTGATAGTGCATGAAGTACCTAATGCATACTGTGGTACTTGATGTGTTAGGGGGTGTCTGGGAAAGGTAGTCTCTCTCCTGAAAAATTTATTATCTAGGTTTGAGAGCAGGAACTGCTGGGTGTATGTTTAAGGGAGTGTAGTAGACCTGGCAGACAAGAGAGATCAACCTATGAAGTAACAGCGATAGTGCCCCACTTGTTGGAAGAAAATTTGTTCTAGAGGGTAGTGGGGGTAGAAGACAACAAGAGAGACTTATAATCAAATATCCATATAAATGGATATTCTGCTAGTGGATGCTGGCTGCACGCTTTTGCTAAAGCAGGAATGGGACTGTTTGAAAATACAAAAGTGTTGAGGTTTATGGCACAGAGTCAAGAGTCAAAACTTTGGCAATGCAGAACAAAATTCCCTTTTTGTTTCAGTTGAGATGGTGAGAGCTACTTGGGGAGAGTGACTTGGTTAAAGTGCCAAAGAGAGAAACTGTTTCTTGCAGTAAAGTTTAAACAGGGGAATGGGAGAAGGGTGTGATGTCAAAGGCAGAAAAGAGCATGCAAAGGGAAATGAGTTTTGTTAGATATTTTGTCCTTATGGACGCGTGGAAACAGGCATGCCTTGGGACATTATAGCAGGTTGTGGAAGTGTAGTTTAGCTAAAGCTCTGAGAGATTCAAAGTGGTGATTTATTTATTTATCTTTGAAACGTTATTGAAAGAAATGTTTGAATTTAAAAAATACCGGTTATGTATTTGGGGTACATTACCTTAGAGAAAGTTATGAGAAGCCTTAGAGAAATAAATGTTCACACTTGTCAACATTTTCTTATCTGAGCAGTCTTTATTTCTCAAAAATTTAGTGGAATTGCTAACCAGAGTTTGTGGCATCTGAGATATGACACGTAATCACCTAAATGTCTAAATGTTACAACCCATACAGAGAGATGGCAAAGACTTTAGCTTGTGTCAGAGCCTCAGCCTGTAGCTTTCCAAGAATAGCAGAGGATCAAAGTGCTGCACAAAGCAGTGGTTGGGTTGCACAAGAGCAACAGGATATGGACAAGAACTTTGCAGTGCTTGTGCTTTTCTGACCTGGGTTTCTGAGCATCACATACCAAGTATCCTGCAAAAGCACAAAGGGAAAAGAGAGATCAAGGGAAGGGAAAAATCTCTTCTAAGTTTTTGAATTCCCTGATGGCTTAGCTGTTACTCAATATAAAAAGTAGAAATGCTTATTGAGTTATTGTATAAAATATAAACCTTTTTGGCACCTATGTATCGTGACTTAAAAGCAAACTTCTCTTTGGTTTGTTGTTCAGAGTAAAATAACAGTACCTCAGTTGATCGTAAAGGAGTGCAACCTTGAGGCAGATGTATATTTTTTCATCCTTTTTGATATGGCTGAGTAATATCTGAGAATCACAAAAGGCTTAATCTTCATGAGAACAATAAGGACAGTAAAGTCACAAATGGTCTCCATATGTCCATATGAAGTCTTATACACTGAATAAAGTAGATATTACAAGACTGTAAAGCTTTTTCTTTCTCTTAAATTGACAGTTAATTAGTTTTGTCTGGGGAGCACATAGAAGCTCTGTTCCTTTGCATAGCTTTTAATATCTTGTAAAGCTTTACAATTATTCTGGAGTGATTTTCTTTTCATTTACATGGTTTTTTTTTCCTACCTTAAAGGGATTGTTTTTTGTCTGTGCATATGCAGAGATGTATATCTAAGCAAAACAAAATTTTTGTTTGATTTTGCTTTGTGCAGTCTGCCTGATTGTAAAGTGTTTTCTAAGGCTGTAAACTTTGCCAATTCTGCAGCACACACAAGCTTTCAGAAGGCAGTCAGAGCCATCCTGAAGTCCTTGGGGAATTTAGTTTGTTCTCTGTGAATACAGCATCTCTCACAGTGGCATCCTGTGGGTGAGCAGAGCTTCTTGTGTAGTTACAGAATGCAAATAATTAAACAACAATGACCAAATGTATGTCTGTACTCCAAGCTCATGGTAAGAGGAACTAAGATTCTGGGAGATGGTGTTGGGGACTTAGTTTTTTTTAAGTTCAGTCCTTATCTTTTAATCTCACCTTCACAGGTGAAGCATGAAGGCAATGGAAACAGTTAAAAATTTGCTAAAATTTGCACTAAAAGTGCAATAATGTGAAAAATATAAATTGCAATATTTCATTATTTATAAAATAATAATGATAATGATAATAATAGTTATTGCTTAGTATGTGGAAATATTTTAATAAAAATTAACCTTGGCACTTACATTTAAAGAAATGTGTAGGAACAAAGATCTTTGAAGGCATCTGCACTGCAGCTTGATGGAATATTATAAACAAAGTAGCTTTCTTTATCTAGAATCTCTTTCTTAGTGACCTCCAGAACACAATATTCATGTGAAAAAAGAATCAAAAAATGCTATGCTAAAATCCATTACGAGTCTGCTCAACATCTGCCCCTCTTCTGCCAGTCTACAAGCCTTAAGAGGACAGTCTGCTTTCATTTTGCTGCTTGACCCTGTGGTTAAAGAAAAATAGTCAGTATGGTTCAACATTGATTGAGTAGAGAACTGTTGAATAGCTTATAAAATCATTACGACATTTATGGCATTTTGAATAATTTGTGGGGGTTGAGGAAGGAGAATGAATGTGAAAAATTTACTGTGTAATGTCTCTGTTCAAGAAGGTTTTTAGGTATGTGTATTATTGCAGAACAATGGGTAAACATTGGGAGCTAAAGACATGCTTAAATACTCTCCTTACCAAGGCTTAAGCACCCAATAAACCTGCAGTGCACTTGTAGTACAGATATGTCATGTCAACCCTCCCTTTCTAACTTTAGTGAACTGTTATGGTTACATCTGCTGCTTCCAGTGAAAAATAGACAGGATTTGAAGTGATAGCTGTTGCTGCAGGAGTTTTCTGTAATAGCTGCCAAATGGGAAGGAGGAGGGGAAGACAGCAGCAGAGGAAGCAGTAACCTTCCTGCTTCAGGAAAAGAAACAAATCAATCAGTAGCTCTATGCAGGGAATTGGAGAACTTGCCCAACATCTGTCAGGCAAAAACTGACATGCTGCAGCAGAATCTGCTTTATTGCAAACCATTGTGGGTGTTTTGCCTTCAGAACTGCATTCCAAGAGTTTTTTGAAGTTCTTTATATGGTGCAAAGGCGGTGTATCAGTGGCACTGCACCCCTACATATATGAAGCAGTATGTCAAGAGTTAATAAAGAAGCAACAAATATCAACAGAGCTTTATACCTTTCATATTCTTCTGTAAGGATATTTTTTCTGGATTACTGCAAGCATTGTGACACTTTGGTATAACCAGACGTCTAGCCAAAATGTAGAGTGAGTACACTAGACATGGTGGTGGTTGTTTCAGCAGGAGTAAATAGTTGAGAGGGAGGTCTCAGTAGAGTACAGAAATTGCCCAGTTCATGGTAGTGTGCAGAAACACCTTTTTAACCTCAGGAGCTCCCTGGGAAGTGCAGCATGCTGGGACAGGACTGTCTGAGTGAATCCCACTCTTTCTGGTTCCTGCTGTTTTGTTGTAAAGGTAACCATTGATTTTGTCTTCTGGGAAAGACGGTGAACAAAAACACAGCAAAGATCTTTTAAAATAGGAAATTTTAACAGAGCAAGGGCTTTTAGCTTCCTGCCTCTAATTGTAGCAAACTAACTAGAATGTATATTTCTATAGGGACAGTGGTCTGAACAAAATGGTAAAACAGGTGAATGAATCACTGAATGCTGATACCCAGCTTTAATATTTGCTGGTGAGCTTGATAACAGCTCTCTAATGAGTAACAGGAGTTGAGCACCAGAAGTGGCCCATGCTACTTTGAGTGATACAGACTTACAGAAGCACAGAAATATTAGGGGTGGAAGAGACCTCTAGGATCATCAGGTACAACTTTTGACTGAAAACCCCCTTGTCAACTAAATCATAGCACTAAGTTGCATGTCTTTTCTTCAGTGTCATTTCTTGAACACTTCCAGGGATGGTGACTCCACCACTTCCCTGGGCAGCCTGTTCCAATGCTTAAGCATCTTTCTTAAGTGAAGAAATTCTTCCTGATGTCCAACTGGAACCTCCCCTGACACATTTCCTTTTGTCCTGTCACTGGTTGCCTGGGAGAAGAGACTGACCTGGCTACAACCTCCTTTCTGGTTGTTGTAGAGAGCTGTAAGGTCATCCCTGAGCTTCCTTTTCTCCAGGCTAAACAAGCCCAGCTACCTCAGCCACTCTTCATGTGATTTACTCTCTAGACCCTTCACCAGCTCCCTTGCCCTTCTCTGGACATTTTCCAGCGCATCAGTGTCTTTGGCCCAGAACTGGACACAGGAATTGAGGTGTGGCCTCACCAGTGCTGCATACAGGGGGATAATCACTGCCCTGGTCTTGCTGGCCACACTAATTTTGGTACAGGCCAGGATGCCATTGGCCTTCTTGGCTACCTGGTGCACACTGGCTCATGTTCAGCTGCTGTCAGCCAGCACCCCCAAGTTCCTTTCCGCTGGAGAGTTTTCCAGCCCAGCCCATAGTACTGCACATGGTGTTTGTGACTGAAGTGCAGGACCTGGCACTTCATTTTGCTGAACCTCACACCATTGTCCCCATCCCATCAGCCCAGCCTGTCCAAATATGTAGCAATACATGCAGTGCCAGACATACCAGAATGAGCACTGGCTTAGCAAACAGCATCTACATGTCTTGAATTGATAGCTGCCCAATCTCAACAGGGCAGAGTTTTGCCTAATAATTTGACCAAATTTGCTTTCTCAAAGGTTTTGTGCAACAGGGTGTAACTATATCTTTATTTTTATACAGCTATGAAAATATTGGTACATAGAGGAATCTCAGTTTCAAAACAATCAAAATGTGAGTTTGAAAATATCTATGCAGTTCTTGCCCTTTTCTTGGTTGAAAAATTATGCATAATGAAAAAGAGCCCAATAGAATTATAAAGTGAATGAGCAGCAACACATAAAGTATCTTGTACTCTTCACATTTAATTGTCTTTGAATCACAAACTACGCTTGGAATGAACCCTTCTGCTTTTTACAGCAGACCACTTACTGTTTCTGACTTCTTCTGCTAATACTCAGAGGTAACTTACTTTTATGGTGTCTCTTGACAATTCATGTATCTACCTTTGTTTTAGGGACATGAAGTTTTGAGTTGCAGCCAGATGGTCTAGACAGATGATTAAGAAGTATGAGATGATACACCAGAGCACTTACCTCCTGCTGTTCTGTCACATTGAACAAACACTTAATGAAATCTGAAGTGTAATAGCTAAAAATATACACTGCAGTACAATGGACTTTCACACATCCTTCTGGGATTTAATTGTCTTTAAACATGACTTCTGAAAAAAGGTTGCCATTTGATTCTATTTCTGGACAAGTTCCTAGTGAGCTGATGGCCATGAGCTGCGTAAAGTACATAATTATTTATTCTGTGTTGGGAATTTCATATCACTTATTCTAAAAGTTGTCCATAAAAATAAGACTGTTCTTCAGCACGGTTTGTTATTCACCACATAATTTGCTGACAACCTTGTTGAAGGGAATTCTTGGCAGAAATTAAATTTGAGGTTTTTTACTTCAAGATTTGTACTTTTTAATGAGATACAGCATGTGTGTTAAGCTTCTACCTTTGGCCTTTATACCACAGCTCTTAGAATCAGATTTCTAGTGTACAATTAAAAGTTCAGTATTTACTTTCCTAGAACATTCTGTAATCATTTATACTTGCTGTATATTTGCTGGAATGTTTGCAGAAAGCAGTGTACAAAGGGCACAGACTTACACATCATGAGTGTCCTTAGAACTTTGAATCAATATTCATCAAATATATTCACTTTTCATTTTGCTCTCATGATATTAGATGTTACCAAAGCTAATATCAAAGCATCAAAGGTGTGACAAATCTTCCAAAATGGTATTGAAATTATGATAGGTAGAGTACAGACCAGAAAGAGAGTAGATTTAAACTGAAAAACTTAGTAAACAACTTGGAATTCTGTTCTCCTGCTTCACATGTGAAATGTGACTTGATCCTGTTGGAATCTGAGCTGATGGCTATGGAGAATAGCTTTAGTAGATCTTTAAAAATCTGATCAGATCTTACTGCTTGCATTCCCTCTGGTTTGTATTTTAGAAGAGATCACTTTCACAAGAACTAATGTGTTGTAATGTGGTACTGCAAGGTAACAGAGGCTGTTACAATATCTAGTTGTGGAATGTGTTTTTTCCAGCCATTAATAAAGCTTTCCAATTTGACTGAATTTATACAATGCCTATATTCCCTAATGAAAGAGGGTTATAGGTTAAATCTATGTTTAGTGAAAAATTTATTCACTTAATTACATTTTTCCCGAAAGGATTGCATCACTATATAAGATAATACATGAATGTACCCAGAGGGTTTTTTTTTTAGCTTGAATACATTTTCAGAACTTTTGAATCCCAGTAGCAATAATTCTAGCCCATACTTTACCTGAAAATGTAGTCAAGGCTTCCCTTTATGCAGCTATGAGCATGTAACAGCACATGTGGCCCTGTACATGCCTACATTGCCAGGAATTGCATCAGTGTTGTCACAACTATTTGTTCTGCTAAAATGACCACGCATTTACCAATGAAAACAAGAATAATTAACCTCTTCTCTGAACAGCAACAAAACTAGAAAATCATGTAGTGAGGAGCAAATCTTTTGTCAGTGCATGAACATGAAAAGTACTGTGAAATTATCCAAGTTTGAATAAGGCAATTTCAGTGTATCTGCATGTATTCAAGAAGAATGGATATTCCTGCTTTTCTAGCTCAGTACATGGATTCAACTTGAGTGGTGAAAGGCTACAGTGCAGATTTCAGTTGTCAGCTGCAATGTTACTTTAGTTTGATTTTTTTTTAACGTCACTGATACCTGGAATAGGAAAGAGGCTTTTTTTGCAGTTGTTCTAAGCTGTTAGTCATCCCATTTAAAATAGCACTTAAAAGAAGTCAAACCTGCTGAGGTTTTTCCATCCTGAGTAGATGTTTTTTTCTGCTTTTGTTTTGTAAAGAAACTTGAACTTAAAAAGTCAACTTAATCATTGTTTTGAAGGTATGGTAAGTGGCTCTTCCCCCAAAAGATTCTGAGTATTTTGTTTCAACTGAACATGGTGTGTCATCTTGTACATGGCAATATCCTATACATGAGTAGTCCTCTGCTCATTTCGAGAATCTTTCCCTGACCTTTTTTTCTTTTTCTTTTTTTCTTTTTTTTTTTTCCTTTTTTGTGACTTTGCTATGCAGGGTGGCACACTTGGAGTGCCATAAATAGGTTCCTAAGTATTACTTACTCCTTGTTGTAAATGGCTCTACTGAGGTCGCAGTGATGAACTTGCTTTCAGAATGTTTCCCAGAATATAGGCAAACATGGGTGTGTATTTCCATCTATGAATTGACCATCTCACATCTGGATTTCCTGGCCTCCTGGGTCAGGTTTCTACCTCCTAGAAGCTAGATAGTTACAAGAAAGAGAAATTCAGGGCAGCCACTACGTTTTCTGACTCAGATTTTCTGCTTAGAAACTCTACAAGATGAGATTGAAATATAGAAGAATTATATGACATTGTGGCTGTTAGTACATGTTTTTAGTCACTTTTTATTTCTTGAAGTTTTCTGAAAAGAGGAGTTTTTTCATATGCATCTTTTGACATGAGTTTTCTAATCAATAGTATCTTTAATTTAAATCAGAATGAGCTAATGGGACACTTGAAACAGCATTAGTTTCAGTGTATAATTGTCACATCCATTTTGCTTTGAACAGAATGATTCTCAGAAAAGGTAGGAAGGATTGCAGAAAGTCACAAAATACTTCTCTTAGCTCTCTCTCACATATGCAGCATCTGGTTCCTGAGTTTTAATAATATCTTCTCTTCAGTTAATAAAGAAATGGCTTTTATATGGAGGTTTTGTGATCCTATGGGTTTTAAGTTTCCTGTAAGCTGCATTCATTTTATGATTCTAAAAATGCCACTTGTGAGCTCCTTAAAATGCTTTTATCGTTCCTTTTTCCCTGATGTTGTAGATTGCCACCAGCTTTGTTTTAAGGTTATCCCTCAACAGCCATTTATGCCTTGTTGCATCCATCATGTGTCAAACAGTTTCTCTGTCAACTGCCAGGAGCACTGGAAGCTCAATTGTGAGGATTTAAGGTGAATGAAGAGAGTCTTGACAGGCAGAAATGATGTTTCCCATATGAAAAAAAATCCATTCATAGTTTCTGGGAAATCTTGGGGCTGTCTGAGCCAACAGAAGAATGTGGTTCAGCGGGAACAGCTTGCAGCAAGGGCACACTAAGACCAAGATTCTTTGGTCAGCTCAACAAACAAGCAGAAAAGCCTTTCACGCTTGAGTATTTCTGTAATTATTGTCACCAAGATGGTTTCACTAAGATTTCATGATACTGTGTTATTTCTATCTCACGAGCAATCAGATAGTCCACTGTTTTATCAAAATGTGAGCCTTGCAGGTTTCAGGAGTTCACGTGCCAAGACTTACTGGATGTGCTCTTATATTATTATTGATATTATTGTCACTGCCCTTAAGGAAGTTTTTGCAGCTTTGTGTAAAATGCTTCAGTGCTCTTCCTAGGAAGCAGAATCAGAGCTACATGACATCACATGAAAAACAAATGGCAAATAAAAGATGGCCAGCTATCTTCCAGGCTTCACTCTTGTGGCTTTTCCCCTCCAGCAAGGTGAAGTACAGGCTACTGTTGAAGATTTGTCTGACTTGCTGGAATACTTATGCCACGTAATGTAAAATACTGTTGAAATACATAGATTTATGTAAGTCCTCTGTATTTTGAAAAAGACTGAGATGATTTAAGATTAACATCTTCACATCTAAAGTAATTTCCAGTTAAAAACACAGGTTGAAAAGCTACCCTTGATGAAATAAGGCCGATATATGTGTGAGCATTTGCCATAGTCCCTGTCACCATAGTAACTGAGACCCATATTCACAAAATCAGGTAATTCCCTCTTAAGTACCTGAGTACCTCCAAAGTTCTGGGCCTAAGTATTTCTCAAATAAATGTGAACTCACTGTATAGGTCTTTTATGAATTGCAAAAAATTATCCTTTCTTCATAATATTTTTTTCCTTTTCAGCAAGAAAGCTCTGGCAGGGGCTCTGAGGATTTTTTGTAGTCAGACCATCAGTTCATACTGTGACAATACATTGTACAGGTGGTTCCAAGAAGTTATACTTGAAGCAGTCAGTTTCTGAGCCTTTGGATATTTAGAATCAGACTACTTCATCACCACTATGGGTACATTTTATGTAGTTGACTTATTTCGACATTAAAGCATTTTGTCTTTGTTTCCTTTCACCTTGTGTTTTGTAATTACTCCATAGAAACGTTAATATTAAAGAACTGACAATGCATGTGTGATCAGTAATGTGATCCTACTTCATTTGTAGTTGATATGTTTCAAGATTAGGATCAAGGCCTTGTTTCAGAGCAGGAATTGGAGTAGGAACCATCAGATAGATCTCAGCATTGGGAAATGGCTCCTCCTACCAGGGAGGTAGGCAGCTGTATTCTTCACAGGCTACAGACTCAAGCATATCCATTTTCTGATAACTACAAGTCACAGTGATTGACTCCTCAACCTTCCAAAGGAAGTTTGTGGAAGAAGATTGTTAGCCATGTGGAAGTGCTTGGGACCCACACACTTCGTCACAATTGTTGTGCTTAGATCCCTGGCACTCAGGATGGCTCAGGGGTCGACTTGCTTGGAGCAGATGAGAGAAACCCTGGTACATGGGAGTTGCACAGGCTTATCTACACAACTGCTCTCCTCCTGCCTTAGTCCCCGGCAATACCATCCCGAAAAGACTAAATAAGTAATGGCAGACTCAGTGAGCATATGTCTGTACTTGACTCACACACCACAGAATAAACCTAAACTGTTGCTGGGTTATGCTTTTGCAGCTATGCTTCGTTACTCGTGCCTTACAGTCTAAAATATCAGGCAATGTGCAAGTAAGTTAAGATTACTTGATAGCAAATCCATTTTGTAAACAGATCATGGACTCATCATATATCCATTCCCTGGCACTACAGGGAAAAGAGATTGGCCAGTGTCAGAGTGTCTGTGACACATTTCAGGGAAAAAATTGCTATGGGTTTTTAAATGGCTAAAAAACTACCACAAAAGAAAAAAGCAAACCACCATGGCTGAAGAGATCAGAGAAGTACACAGTTCAAAGGCTAAATCTGATCTGGAAACAAATTTCACTAAACAGAAGTTAAACAAAGAATAATGTTTAAAAAAGATTGGAAGCAATGGTGTGTTATTTAAGGGAAAAAAAGGGCTAGCTTATAAAGTTTTTTTAGCACCATAAAGAATATTTAATTTCTTATCTGATGTTATTTAATGGGTTAGCCACTGTAAAAACTTGAGAGTGTGGAACCATCAGAACACCTAAGTGGATTTTTTTTTTTCTGAAACAACCTTTATAAATTTATATATTTTATGCTGCTGCAAATAGCCAAGCATTGTGTTCCAGTTTCCAAGAATCAGAAAAGAATATGTGTAGTTCCTTCTGACCAGTTAGCAGCAAACATCTCTGTGGCAGGTAGGCAGGCCTTGTAGCAGTGATGCTTGCTGGCATTAGCAGCATTAATTCAACGCTATAACACTGAGTCTTCCAGCAGGAGCTCAGAACATGTGGAAACATGAGAGAACAGAACTTACTAAGATTGGCAAGAGAGATGTTTGCATGCCAAAGATGCTGAGGTTGAGCTGTATGAGCATAGCTGTGTATGGTGCACAAGCATGTGGATGCCTTTGGCATGCAGTGGAAGGATTTGGACATGTCCAGGGTGAGACGCCTTAGCCCAAAGTAGACCTCTAGCTTAGGTCAGATGAGCTTTTTGATGCAGAACCTGTGGTCTTTGGTGACTCTAAAGAGGGATTTGCTCTTGTGTCCACAGTGTAGATGTCTTACAGTGATGCAAGTTTCCATGTGCACGCCCTTTAATTTGTTCCTGTAGCCTGTGGATAGGGTATTGCACATATTCACGGTGCAATGACACCTCTGGCTGGTATTGTGCTGTCTCAAGTGCTCACACCTTGTTGTGTTTGTTTCTGTTCAGGGGATGCCTAAATATAAAACTTATGGTCTGTGCAAGGTAAGAGGAAAATACAGCAACTTTATGTGTTTGGTGTAACTTATGAGGAAAATACTGTATTGAAAACATCTTGTGCTGTACTTCCCTAGACGCCAAATGAGGTGATATGCTAGTCCGTGCACAAAACTGTCTTATATTTGTTTTTAACTTTGCTCCCTCATAGTGACTCCTAAGATTTGCTGAAGAAATAGCTTGAATTCTAAGACATGAATGATTTAAAAACTGATTCATTTTAATTTTTGGTTTTGCAGTTTGGCAATTAGTTTGTGCAATTGCAGTTTTAAACCTTTTTTTTTCATGACTAGTTTGATGTTTATGGCTACTCCTCCTTAAATGGCTGCATGAAATATGGGTTATTTTTTACATTTCTTTCCTGGTTACTTGAATACCAGGTGGTGAATTTTCCTTTAAAAACCAATGGTATAAATTTTCAGAGTCATTTGTGTTGTAATTAATGAAAATACTAGGTTTTCATGGGTGTTTTTACAAATCTTTGGCACTTATTCAAGTACTGAAGTAAACAAATCTGGCTGATCTTACTCAGAAAAAATATCCACAAAGTGGTTATAAAATCATGTAGCTATTGATCTTCCCTCTCTACACAGAAAAATAACAGTTAATGTCAAAGAAAAGTTACCCAGTGGTTTCTGCCACATTTAGAAAGTTATGGGTATTAGAGACTTCTTTCAGTGAGAGGAGTTATAGTTGTGTGTTAGAACAAACTGTACCAACAGGTTGCTCGTAGCATCGGATTTTGTGGATTTTATGAATCTTTCTGGCTGTTTTGCTCTTTTGATTACATGCAGGGCCATAATACCACCCCTGTTTGTAGTTTTCTCTGCCAGCGTGCCAGGTGTGACACTGAACACCTTCTGAATGTGCACTTTGAAATGAGTAACGAGGGTCAACACCTCTCAGTCGGGGTGTGTGCTTCTCATAGACTTTGTTCATCAAAGCATCTTTTCCTGCAGGAGGATGCTTTGTGGCCATTAAAGAGCCCCTGCTCTTCCAAAGCTGTTTTGTGAGGGAAACTCCAGGCATCCTGCTGAGCTGGAGAGGGGATTTGTTTGGGGAGCACTGGCTATGACTCCCGTAAGCAAATGGGTATTTCCACGGTGTGTCTCCAGTGAACTGAGCAGGGGAGAAAGTGTAAGGGATTATAATGCTTCAATTCAGATGGCTGAGTGGGAATGCCTAAAGAAAGTAATGCTTTCTGAAAAAAGGGGGGGATTTTTCCATCACCTGCCTGTGCCAAGTGGAACTTATGAGGTGCATTCCATCTAATCATTTATTTTGTCTCCAGCAACCAAATAACAGTCACGTCAGTGGGTAAAATCCTAATCAAGCAGTAATGGGAAGAAGCTAGGCTCAGAATGAGTGCCTTTTGAGTGAAATGGTCAGAAGAGATGTTTATGTGTATGTAACTATTGAGGATAAACAAGACAGCGTGCAGCTATTTCACAGTTAGCATGTGCCCTGAAAAATTTAAATTTGTGCACTGTCAGTATGAGGAAGGAAACTGAAACAGAAAAGAGGATTGGCTGAAGAAACTCTGAGCAAGAACTGTAAAAGATTATTTATCCCACTGCTCTTTCTCATGCTGGTATTTGCCCATGGATTCATGGGCAAATCCTTCAATCTGGTGTATTTCCACCAGATTAGCTGCCCAGGTTGCAGATGATATGATATAGATTTCTGATAAAAAAACTGCTGTAAGAAAACAAAGAAATAAACAAACCAAACAAAAAGCCCCAAACCTAAACCTTTACAAGGGCTTCTTTTCATTGTTATGTTTTGCTGAAGGGAGACAAGTTAGGTAAATTTTTTCTTGCTTGAATATATTTGATTCTTTAAAGCATTTATAGATTTTATTTTGCTTTTGTTTAATTTGGGAATTGACAATGAGAATATAACTCGTTGCTGTGACATACTGGATTGAATAGACCTTTATGAAATCAGATATAAAATACTTCCTGCCCAGAAAGCCTGTCTTTTTAATTTGTAGTCTGGAACATTCCCTTCCTGGATATAGATATAAGCTGTCACTTCTGTCATCAACAGAAATTAAAGAAAATTTGAGTTGTCTGTTAAGAAGTATATCCTTTTCTACGGTATCCTTCTGTGCTGGCTTGAATGAGGATAGCGACATCTTCCTTTCCTTTTTTCTCTGTTTATGTAAAGAGGAAAACATGTACAGAACTGCTGCTGCACATGAAGTTAAACCTGAAGGCAGGGCTGGGCCCTGCTCTGTAACAGCCACGGCAGTTTACAAGACCTTAGGAACTCTCACTAAAGCTGGTGGAAGTTTTTCCATTGGCTGCTTTGATAGCTAGATCTGACTCTTGATTAATAAATGGGGAATGTTAAAATACTCTTACCCAGAAATGTAGATTCAGACTCTGTCTCTACTTTGACTTGCACTCCTATGCAGAAAGAATTAAAATATCAGTTACAGAATTTAAATAAAAAAAAGAAAAGTTAAATTTAAGCAAAATTAAACAAAAATATGTACTGACTCTGAAGTAAATTTTAAATTTCTTTCTTACAAAACCTTCCTTTAAATAATGTGTTTTATTTAACAGCATGTTACATCTTTTCGGAGTTTCCATAAAGCAGAAAACAATGTGCTGATATTTTTAAGGGCCAAGGTAATCTTCTCTCAATACAAGTCCAAACTGGATTTTGGGTAGCATGATGCTGAAAAAATGCTAAAATAAAATATAAAAAAAAAATCAGCTGTAAATGTGGAGCTGAAAAGTTTCCGTTTTGAAGTTGTACCTAAACTTGAATAGGTAACTATGCTTCAGTCTTTGAATCTGAGTCTCCTGTTACAATGGCCATACTTAAATTTTTATAAGGATTTATAAGCTACTGACTAAAGAATCATTGTATTCATGATATTCATGAAAACTCATACAATCTTAAAATTGTGAATGCAAATATAAAGCATATAAACTACAAACTCCTTGACCATATTTGATCTTGCCAACTGGAGATAGAAATGTTTGCATCAATTGGAATTAAAGTATGGAGGGAAAAAAACCTAGCAATATAAGTTGCTTTTCAGCTTTTTCCAACTGTTTTCAAAAGGTAGATTTGAATAAAGAGAAATTGATGTAAAATATTTTTAGAAGTAATTTAAGCCTAGCACCATGGAAGAAAAGCTGTGTCAATCAGCTGAATTTTGAGAGGCTGTAATGGAAATGGTGTAGTATGGGAATAAGTTTGCTACTGATCTTCTGCTGAGAGCTACAAAGAGCTGATGGCAAGGAGGAACATGGGGCTTCTTCCATGAGGGAAAGGCAGCCAGGCAGCAGCTTTGGAGAGCATCACTCTGGTCTAACTTTGGGTGTCGCTGAACAAATAGTATCCCTTACCCTCTGCAGAGCTGCCAGTGGCACTGTGGAGTGATAGTTCTAATTAAACTATTAGTTTGGGCTTTTGGATTAGATAAGTTAGATAATGCAACTGTTGCCTCTAAATATACGACTTGATTATAGAAATCTTCAAGTATAAAACTCATTACTAATTTTGTGTGTATTAAGTGTATAAAATGAGACCGCAAGCTTGGTTTGGTTTAAGATTGGCTTCCTTTGCCAGTGTTTACTTTGAAGTGGAAAGGCAATTTGGCTCAGCTGTTGTCATAAAGATATAAAAGTCTCCTGGCGTCATCATTTCAAAATGGCATCATCCTGGCATTATCATTTAAAAATTATAAAATGCCAGCTAACAGAGAGGTCTCAAAATACAAACACACAAGTACAAAGTGTGGCCAAGTGAGGGCATTTTCAGTGCCTTCTCTCTGGACAGGTTGCATGATCTGTGTCACGATCTGTGCTCCTGGGGATGTTGAGAGGACAAGAAGAAGAAGAGGCTGCTCGTGGCAGGCCTTCAATGTCCTGCAAAGATGGAGCTTGCAGCTTCCTCCCTACCTTGCCAGCCTGAGAGCAAGGGCTGGTTCCTCAGCCTTTCTGCCATCTTGCATGTGATGGCACAGTGGCATCCATATGTTTAATGAAACAGTTACCCTTTTAGCCGTTTCTTCCAAAGAGCCCTTGGAAAAGTGGGAATTTGTAATGCTATAAAACGCTACTGCTCTTTGCAGCTGTCAGCTGTAGTGGATCAAGTTATCAGTTTTCTACTGCAAGTCTTTAGTCCTGCTGCCACTGGCAACCTTATATATGGCTATAAATCTTCCTGGAGTGTAATAAAGGTGTACTGCATTTCACTGTAATGGGGTATGTTTTGCACAAAGACAGACAGCATTAGGAATTTTGTGTGTAATAGCCAGTGCTTCCCAATATCCATGTCAAAACAGAGAATGTAGGACTGTGGGCTGCAGAAGTCATTGAGATGTGTTGCAGTTTTCTATCCCTGAGTACTCTGATTTTATCATGGCAGTGCTGCTTTAGTTCAGGAGTTTGTAGTATTAATTTTATAGACCTTACTCTGAGGTTCTTGCAGCTCTTCTGGTATGCATGTCAGCAGTCATTCGGGAGAAGAAAATTCCCTGAACTTCGTTGCTGTTGCTTTATTTATTTTCCTCTTCAATGTTAGAAATCGTTCAATCAAAACTTAAGTCTGACCTTAAAAATTCCACCTGTTTTGCAAGTACTGGAATCACAGCAATTTTATAAGGCATTTGGTGACTCAAAATGCAAAAGGTAGCTAATTTGACTCACAAAAGAATCTATTTCCTATCTAAGTAAACTAGAAATATAAGTTGGCTGAAATGACTTTAAAAGAAAACCTCTAATTTATTTGGAGACTTCTGAAAATAACCCTAGAGCTTGATTTTTTTCATGCGAAAGTCAATTTCTGGTACTGAACTGAATAGATCGTCAGTGTCGTGTCAGAGATTTTCTTTTAGAACTGTTCTGCTATTTCTGAATTTGAATGAATTAAAACTAAATATAGTTAAAATACCAATGAGCTTTGTTTCATTCATTTATGAATTAAACATACAGCTGTAACTATTTGTGAGCCTAAACAATCCAAAATAGTATTTATTGTTCTGTAGAATTCTGAAAATGTCCAATAAAAGTACCCACTGGCTTTGATATTTATTCATGGTCGGATGACAGCATCCCATTATTAAATCCCATTCCACCATTTTTGCATTCCAGCTATCACTATTTAAGTGTCTTTTGGTCAAATTAAGTACTGTGGTAACCAAGTACAATTCTACTGGAGAACTGCAGGTGATATTCTTATGCAAGATTTTGCTTTTTGCCCAGTGTGTCTCACCTTGCACTGAGCCTGCGTGGCACAAAGAGGCTGAGTGGGGAGGAGAACAGAGAAATTATAGAGTAAAAGAGGAGAAGACTTGATAATAGCCTTCAGCTTGATATTTGTTGTTGCTCTTGTCATCTCTTATGAAAAGATCTTACATATTAGGAATTTGCTCCCATCACCAAGTTTTTTAGCTAAAAATGTATTCTGTGTGTACACATACATGTAAATACATAACTTGTCCTACATCTCACAGAGGAAAAAATAGACCAAGTTGGATACTTTGTTGTTGTTGTTGATGATTTTTCTTAGAACTGCACAACCTTTTTGCAATTTTTTTTATATCAGTGTGATGATTCCAAAATCTGTCCCATATGACTTTAGAGCATATGAAAATAAGCCACATCGGATAATACATAAAAATTTATGTCCATAACCACAAAGGCCCAGCCTCCTTTCTAATCTACTTTTCACCATTCCTTTCCCCTAGAAACAGAGGTATAATGCTTTCCTTCTCTGTCCCTGAATTAAAAAATAAGGACTCTTGCTTTTTCTACTTTCCACCTTTTCTGTACCTAGGTAAATGCAAGGAAAGAAGAATAAAGGTATCATGGTATCAGGACTGAAGTTCAGGGCATGGTTCTGAGTGTTAACCCTGGAGGCAATTGGGTTAAGGGTTTCAGGTCCCTTCACTCAGGTGTCCCAGGTGACACCTACATGTGCTCCAGGCTGCAAAGCAGGTGGTGGAGGGAAAGGCTGCAGGACTCCATGCAGAAGGAACAGGGGAGTGATTCAGTGACCAGAGGGAGTGGGTCACAGCAATGAATGAGGCAGGTTGTCAGCTCAATACCCAATACAAAAACATCTGTGATTGTTCCTGTCTTCAGCCCTAACAGGGTTTCTAAACTCTAATGGAAAAGTTTGGCTTCTGTGAAGAGGATCTTTAAAAATCATGTCCGGAGCTGTGAATGCTTGCAGCAACTATCCCCTGGCAAGTCTGTCTGAGAAAGATTCTTATGAATTCTTTCAAATGGTTTCTTGGACTGTTTAAAGCCTAAATCTATGACCTGCATCTTCATAAGAGTTGCAGTTCTTTCTTCATTTCCAGAAGACATAAAATGCCTACCACTTGCATTAGTTTTCAAAAATTTAAGCTCTGAAGAAATTCAGGCCTCATTTGGGCCTATAAATCCATCTATTGCATCCTGCACTTCCCAGTAACATAAGAGTTTTCTTCAACTGAGAAAAGTATTCGTAATATAATTTTAGTGGGCCTTCTAATGGGTAGTTTTTTAGTGCAAATCATCAAAGCCATTGCAATTGTTTCTTTTCCAGTGTTTAATATTTGACTGCTGCACCCACCACCCAGCTCTAAAACCTTTTGCCTGTAGCATTTTTGTTTCAGACTGTATGAATGAAATTTTAAGGAATTTCGCCACTGTCCTATGTTTCAGGATTTTTAATTTGAATTTGTCACATAATTTTTTGTGCAACTTATATTTAAATGCACCTCTATCTTCATTTTCTGCCTCTTCTAGCAAGGGAATATCCTGATATATAAAACATGCAAATTTTTAATGATACACATTGGAAACTGGAGTTCATAGTCTCTAAATGCTGGTCTGTATCTTGGAATTCCACAGATCAGAATGCCAGCTGCTTGGAGAGCATTTCTGAGCAGTAACATGTATGCTGTGGTTCAATTTTCTTTGCTCTATTCTATTCACTGAAGCTCATGTCTCTCAGATGTTTGTTACATTTTCTATTTATATTAGTAGGAGTTTTATGAAGTTAATTCAGATAAAATCTATGAGGTGAAAAAGGTAAGAAACATGACTGAATTGAAGCTGTTCCTCAGCCTCTGAAAAGACTCATCTTGCACACTGCAAAAGTGCAGTAGACGCACAACTTAGCATGGGTGCAATAAGCTGCGTTAGATGATGTTCACAAAAGGTAGTTTAGAGCCAACAAGATGCTGTCAAGACATCAAAGAATGTGTAGCACAGACATTTCTCCAGAGATCAGTTTGCTTTTCATAGCCTGGCTCATTGGAAAACATTAGATTTCTTCTGGTTTGGGCTACCTTTGTGGAGTACAGAGATTACAGCCTTATGTGCATAAGGCCCATGGAAATGTGTGTTGCTTCTTGCTGCCTTCTGTTTCTATTGTTAATAACATAAGCAAGGAGCAAAGCTCTTTGCTGAGGTTTCCCTGTTGAATACTGTGTCCCTTAATTTGGATGCCTACTATTTAAGTAGATTATCTTAACTGAAACATATTCTGTCTGCTCTAAATATTTTGTAAACTGAAAACCTTCTTAGTTTGCAAATAAAACTGATCTTTCTGAAGGACAGTGTAGTTCTAATTATATGCAGGCTTGATTCTGATCCTACTGAGGGACCAGACTGGCCACTCTATTTGGAGCCAGGCAAATTGGCTTCTTAAGAGCACAGCCACGTTCACTTCAACACTGAAAAGAGTCTCTTGTGAGCAGAATGATTCAGGTTCCTTTGTTGAAGTTTATTGTACTGTTTGGCAAACTTGTCTAATTCTATTCATATCTGATGTCAGAGTAGAACTTATGGTGAGGAAAACCAAAATACATCACACATCAATAAAAGAGAAAAATTGGATAATAAATGAATATTTTTCTTTTTTCATTTTTCAGAATATTGCAACACTTTCACACTACTGCTGAGGATTACACCGTCATTTTCACATCTGGATGCACAGCTGCACTTAAATTGATAGCAGAATCATTCCCTTGGATACCTGAAGGCACAAAGCAACACAGCAGTCGATTTTGTTACCTAACTGACAGCCACACATCTGTGGTTGGTATGAGGGGCATAACTGCTTCAATGAATGTCTTGTCTGTTCCAATAAAACCAAAGGAAATTTTGTTAGCAAAAAGCAGGTTACCTGCTGAAGAACAGAACTGCACAACACCTCATCTGTTCTCTTACCCAGCTCAAAGCAACTTTTCTGGTACAAAATATCCTCTTTCATGGATACAGGACATAAAATCTGGAAAACTCTGCCCCACCAAAACACCAGGGAAGTGGTTTGTTCTACTAGATGCAGCCTCGTACGTGAGCAGTTCTCCATTAGACCTGGGAGTTCACCAAGCTGACTTTATCCCCATCTCATTCTATAAAATCTTTGGATTCCCAACTGGTTTAGGAGCATTATTGGTAAACAACAGGATTGCTCCCCTCCTGAGGAAAACCTATTTTGGAGGTGGAACTGCTGCTGCCTACCTCGCAGGAGAGGATTTTTATTTCCCAAGAAAATCCATAGCAGAAAGGTAAGGCTTTGTTTAACAAAACAGGATTGTTTTCTGATGCTATTTGCATCAGACAGATGTCTCAGTCTTGGCATATACACTGGGCTATGATGCATGTGCTTTTTATGCAGCTGGATAGATATTTCACATCTAACTCAGTTTGTCTATCTAAAGATCGTATGAAATGTCCACCTTCCTTTCTTGATCTAGTTTACCAGAACTGCTAAAAATATAAGGCTTCATTCAGTGACACAAAGGTAAATTGTGCATTTTTTAATTTGTGTTTAAGATACCTCAGTGGAAACTTGATTTTGTTTTTGAAACTACACCCAAAGCAGCCAGAGCAAGGTTGATCACACAGTGTAACTACTCTCAGTGAAATTTCAAAGTTAGGTCTATGTATTTCACTGGAAATGTGCAATGCTTTACCCTTAAGACAAGCTTTATCAGAATAAGTTGTTCAGTAAAATACATTACCTACCACAAATACCTACAGTGCTCTTATTCCTTGACTGGTGTTCTGAAGTAGCTCTGAAGCTCTCCTAGAGAAAAAAGAGGAACCTAAAGGAGGTCAGACGTAAGAAAATACAGAGCAATAAGGTAAGCTTCACCAGCTCCTGAACACACTGAAGTGCCACTCATAGTGATGCTTGGTCTCTCTGCCCCTTCTTCATGTCAGCAACCACTTGCATAAACGCAGTAAAGGGTCTTTCTTCCTGTCTCACATCTGCACAAAAGACATGCTGGAGATCAGCATTTCATCACAGCATCATAGAACAGTTTGGGATGGAAGGGACCTTAAAAATCATCTAGTTCCAACCCCCCTGCTGTGGGCCCAAACACCTTCCACTAGACCAGGTTACTCAGAGGCCCATCCAGCCTGGCCCTGAGCCCTTGTGAGGATGAGGCATCAAAGAACTTCTCTGGGCAACCTTTTCCAGTGCCTCACCACCCTCACTGTGCTTGCTGGAGCGCTTACCAGTCAAGACAGAGGCAAAAAAGTCATTGAATATTTCAGCTTTCTCCATATCCTGAGTAACGAGATGTCCTGATCCCTTCTGGAGAGAACCCATATTTTCCCTCATCTTCCTTTTCCTACCAATGTACAGTTTTTCCTGTTTCCTTTGATGTCCCTGTCCAGATATAATTATTTCAGGGCTCTACATTTCCTAGCCTGATCCCTAGCAGCTCAGACAACCCCTCTGTATTCCTCCCAGGCTGCTTGTTTTTTCTTCCATCCCCTGCAGGCTTCCTGTCTGTGTTTTGGTTTGTTCAGAGGCTCCTTGTTATCCATGCAGACCTCCTGGCATTTTTGCTTGACTTCCTCTTTATTAAGATGCATCATTCCTAGCCTTGGAATAGATGGCCCTTGAGTCTTAACCAGCTCTCTTGCCATACTCTTCCTTCCAGGGCTTTATCCCATAGTATTCTAACAAATATGAAATATATATTGATACATAGATATGTATAAAATTATAGACCTTGGGAAAGGCTAGAGGTGAAAAGGGGAAACAGTAAACAAAGCCCTTTATTCCTTTCAATTGTTTATGGATGTGTATTCAGAAGCACGATGTCCTGCATTCTCCCATGATGTGAATGTCTGACCTTTCACTGTATGCAAAATGATCCTTCATGTGTTTGCACCTCTCCTGGATGTGTGCTCTGATTGCTGCTGGGGGGTTCTGGTTCTGGACTGGTAAATGCAGAGGTTGGGCTGCATTCACCTGGCTCTTGCCATATGAGAGCATGGATTATTTCTGAATTGGATGTTGGTACAGTGAATGTCCAGTTAATCTTTTAATATAGAAATAAAAAGAACAGAGAAACATTGTCATTCGGACCTCTGTTTCTGATTTTTCACACCAAAAAGGCTTTGAAGTGCAACTCTCACTGAAATTCAGGATGACAGGGCATAGAAATCATGGGATCCCAGGGTGCTTCTGCATCATCTGCAAGCCAAGAATAAAACTCCATTTAATTTCACCTGTGTAGGCTGTAGTTTCCAAGCAACTTTTCTAGAGGTAATTGATACATGACTCCTGAGATTGTATAGCAGATAAAAATATCTGAAATGTGGTTTAGATCTCAGTTCTGCTTTTATATATTCTTTAATTAAGAAGAGATAGGTATATGGGAGCCTGGAGGGTTACTCTATTTCTAGTACCTTTTTCAAGACTTTCCAGAAGTTGACTAATTATAAACCTTTCAGGTATCTGAGGCTCCCCCAGTTTTAAGGGCTTTTTTTTCTGAGTTCAGAAGAAGGGCCTGCTTTAACTCTCTTCTACTACAGACTAAGAAACAAAGGAAATTGACTTCTAAGGCTGAGTACACAACGTGTAATCTTGGTATGAGGAATTAAAACTAAAATAATCAAGACTGACAGCTGGATACTAGTTTCTATTAAACACTAAAGTGTCATGCAGACAATCTAAGTCATTGTTCATAGGTCAATATTTATACTTGGCCTCATCTGTTCCTTTGGCTGTTACTTTGAAAACCAATATTTAAAAGTTCATGTTTAGAGCATTACTGGTGCGGTCCATAATTTCTCATGAACTCTGGAGACTTAAAGGTCTGCCTGGAGAGGCTTGAAGTTTTCAAAAATAGGTCAGGAATGAGGAGAACTTTCTTGAAGAGTAAAAACAACATATTGCAATTGACTTCTCCATCAATGTGATTCAAGCTATATCACCTTTTTGGTTTGTTTTGTTGTTTTTTTTTTCCTCTCAGCTGCTATGGGTTTTGCTTTGATATGTTTTTTTAAATGTTTTCCCAATAATAAAGTACAGGCAGAGCAGTTAGAAACAGAACTACTACACTTCAAATGAAGTGCCAGGTCACCGTGGCCACAGTTAATGCAATTACCTTATCTGTGGGCCATGTTTCCATTTCTTTGCTAGTGGCTGAAACACCTGGGTTGTTATTTGTCACATGAACAGCAGCTCTCATCAGGTTTTATCCCTGTCATATTGCAGTAAGGATCCTCTGTCCTTGTAGGCATCCAAACCCAACTGGCAAAGGCCCTGAGCAACCTGCTGGACATGCTTTATGCCAGAGGTTGGATTTGAGATTTCCAGGGGTCCTTTCCAGCCTCTGTGCTTCTGTGGTTGAGTTTGTGCACTTCTCTGAAGCTCCATCAGAATTGTCTCTTCACTTATGTCTTTGTAATTCCAAAAGGTTTTTTTTTAAATTTTCTTCTTTTTTTAAAAAATGCTTCTTTACAGTGTGTGATTAGTATTCAGCTTGAATGCATTGAAACACGTCATTTCATGTTGCAATTCATAAGGAAACTTGAACTCTAGCAAATGTCATTGGAAAAGGGGATTTGAATATATGTGTCTGAGTACCACTAGCAGACGGTATTCCCCATTCACACATAATCCAAGAGCTATGTACTAAGAAAATAGCTTTTTCAAAGTCAAGGTGAAACTTAAGTGGAAACATATAACGAGATACAGTTTATCCATCTTTCTTTCCTTCCCAGGATTGTCGAAATGGTTGCCATTTTTCTTAATAGATACAGTTTTGCTAGTGTTTCTTGTACTTTATTTTGTTGCTCCTACTATATAAATTAATGTACTGCAGTCTCTTTTACATTTCTTTAATACCCTTAAATCTCTTCCACATTTTCCCATTTCATGTCAGTAGCCAATCTTCCCATCTCAACTTTTAAAATCATGTTTATTGTATTTTCATCTTTGTATCAAACAGCTTGACAAATTACTATTATCATTCACAAATCTAGCCTCATTTCCCATGTATTTTTTTTTCTGCACAGCATGAGATAAAATAATATGATTATGGATGGCAAGAATTCAGCGATAAAACATTCATCATCTGCCCTATTTTTCTTTTGTATCTCGGAGTGCTATTCAGAATCTGATCATCCTGGAATTTATGACTAAGGGAAAAGAAGCTATTGTGTTATCTGTAAATTGGGTATCTGCATCTTAGTCTAGCAGTGTGAAATATCTAGTGCATTAGCTGTTGTATGTTGTTCATTTCAAATGCATTTTCAAAAGATTTGGAAATCCAGATGACATGACTTTTTCCCTGACAAGTTTTAGTGACTCTTGCCTCTGCTGCTTGAATAATTTGACGCTCCCAAAGCAGCACCCATACTTTTGTAGTCTATTATGCATTGCACTTAGCCACTTAGCAGGTTTCTGATGCTGTGGCTAGAGATCCCTGGGGCAACTCTGTGCAGTGTATACCAACATGATTTGGGTCCTCAGTTGCATTCTGGATTTGTATGTGCTGAGGAGAAAGGAAGGAAGCAAGGAATGGAAAATGGAGCAGAATGCTAGGGATGAAAACTAGGCTCCCAAGAGCTGGAGCCGAGACAAAATCCCGAAGCTGGGTTGTGGGTATGCAGCAGCTTGAGAATCCTTTGGCAAATAAAGCTGATCTGCTCGAAGCAGTCTCTTTAGCATGATTGTTTCTGTCAGCCTGGAAAGAAAGAATATAGTGACAGGTGCTGGCTTGTTCCATAGAAGCTCTTCATAGTGCTGAGAAATCACCTAGGGCCTGGACTGTGCTGAGAAGAGCACAGCCTTTGTGTGCAAGCTCACCTTGTAGTCTGGCTCCACACACAAGGACTCTGGCCATCTGCCCATGATCACTTTAATGTGGTAAGTGGACTGAAGTATCACCCTGGCAAAAAAACCCCAACATTTTGTTTAAGCACTTTGCTATGCTACTTCTGCATTTTTGTGAGGTTTGGAGATCTCCAACCAGGGCACTTATGGGAGAATTTCCAAATCTTTAAATTTCCTGAGCAAGCACTCTTTGAAATAGCAGTGATGAATTTCAGAATAGATACTTCAGAAGTGACAGGGGTCTTCATCTAATTTCTAATGGATGTTTGCACCATGAGAATGGCTTCTGCACCTGGCAAACCTGTTGTAGCTACTGACAGGGACTTGTAAGCCTGAACAGGAATCAAGACAGTGAGCAAGTCCCTTCCTCTCAGCTCCCAGTGCCACCCTATCCTGCAGAGATGAGACGTCAGAGGTCATTGAGAAGAACTGCATAGGACTCTCACTCAGCTGTTCCCTGTATCTGAAAGGCAAAGTCCTGTTATTTAACTGATAGAACTTAATTCTAACAACTTTTATAAGTGTTTTTCAAAGCAAGACCTGTGGAAAAATAAAAGAGTAATTAGTAAGGTTCGAGTAATCAGTCTCTGCTGAAGTGTGAATATCTGCTGGAAAGATTCATGCAATCTGTTTTGTTACCTCTCAGGACATCCAAGGTGGCAGTTGACATTTGCTGTGTTTTTCTGCCAGCCATCACTGCAGCCGGCCAAATTCTTCAGCATTTGATGCAAGGGAAAGTTTTGCTCATTTTTTTGTTCCAGGTCCCACCATTACATAGGCATTTGTGTGTCACTTTGCAGTCTAATCCTCTGGGTGATTTTTTTTTTCAATATTGAAGTTGTTTCATTCCCCAGCATAGTCAGAATAAACTGAAAATTGTACATCAGTGATCCAAATGCTATCCTGAGGTGATCACTTTTGATCTTGATTCACCATGAAGATTCACCTTAAATTGCTGAGTCTGGGATAAACTGAAAGCAGTGCACTTGATAAATGCTTGTAGAGCACAACAGGACACTTGAAAATATTTGTTAACTTCTATTATTGTGTTGTCACCCAAACAGAAGCAGCAATATAGGTAAAACTTTGAAGAGGCAATGCAGTTGGCAGAGGTGACTTCTGTTAGTCAGCCAGCCCCACCTCTATCCATTTGCACACTCCTGGAGTGTCCAAATACCAGAGTGCAATCTACAGTATGGAAATAAATACAGAAGAAGGTGTTGTCCTGAGGCTGGGGAGGGGCATGGATTTTAGAAATGTTCAATATAATGGAATCAATAAAACCCAGAAATACAAAGAATTTTTTAACTGTACAATAGATTCTCTTACTTGGTAGTAGGCTGATCCAACTAGCCATGTTTTTTCTCTTTTGTTGTGCAAGTGCCATTGAAAGCCAGTAGAAATCATGGACCCAGTGTAGCCACATGCCTGCCACAGAGAGGCACATGCGAATCACATCAAGCACCAATCTGTATTGTTGGGAAACTCCATCCCACTATATGAATGGAACCAAATTATTGATTTATTAAATAAACTTTATAAACGGCTAGAGAGCTGCAGCACATTCATTTTATTAAAAACAAAAATGTGGAGGTCATTGTAAAATGCATTTTTCTTAAAATATAAAGTGTTTTGAGATGATAGCAAGGAAGAAGGGAATTCTGATTTATATTAGGATTAGACTTGCCTTTGATCAAATACAGTAAAAATTTTGCTTGAACCAGGATGTATCTTTGAAGTCATTGCGGCTAACGAGGTGACATAACATAGTTTTACCCTATGGAGTTCTTGTGCTCAAATTTAGAATCAAACCTTTAATACTACTCTAAAAGGCTTTGTAAATTTCTAGAAATAGCTATTGTGACTTTACAGAATTGTTTTTCTGCTGTTAAATTTATGGTACATTTTTAATTATGCTTTGTATATTTTACATTTGTGATTGATTAACATGTTTGATATATGAGTGTATATAATGGCAACTTCTTTGGCATAAAAATCACATTTTTTTTTCTTCATCATTTACACTGTGTACTTAAAATGTCGTGATATTGGAAGTAAAAGGGTGAGACTAGCTTTTTGACCCAGACGATATTTACAAGTTCTATTTAATTAATGTTAAGAGATTGATTTACTTCAAAGTGCAGGAATTAAAGCTTTTTCTCTCTCATTTTGCCTCAGGCAGTTCTTAGAAACAGGAATTGCTGTAAATACTCCACGGTATAGTATATAATTAGTATAATGCTCTTTATTTGACTCCTGAAGTCTCAGAGACTAAAACATGAGCTAAGGCAGGCATATGGAAGAGCTGTAACTACTATCAGGGGGTCAATTTAGATATTTAACATTATTTTAACCTAGTTTCTATGTGCTCTGAATCCTCTGGCATGTGTGTGTATGCTTTAATACTTTCCAAAGTGATACTGAAGTTGTTCTGAGTTGGCTGCTGAAACTTTATTGGCTTCTTTGGAGTGAGTTGAGTCTCATTTTACATGGTGCAGCCTGGGATGTGCAGAAAGCACCAAGTCTCTGCAGCAGCATGTGCAGGTCTGGTCCTGTTCAGAGCATGTCCCTGTACCTCTTCAGAACTTCCCAAATAGGAAGGAGTCCTTCTCACATCTTCCCTCCTTCCCCAGGAAAGCAATTACTGCTTTCTCTAGCTTTTTGAGGAGAATGGGAAAAGGAGGTTGGTTTTTATATATGTGTGTGTGTGTGTTTCCATGTTCCTTCCTAAGGAGGAAGGTCATCAGGGCAGGAAATGTGTCATATTTTCTCTTTGGCAACTTTTAAAAATGTGGGCAGGAGAAAGGTGTGAGCTAATAGAAATAAGAACAAGCAGAATGGAGATGGCAAAAATGGAGGAAAAGGTGAAGCAATGTAAAGGGTGCCAGCCCCAAGCCCCAGATGTGGTGACGTGAGGCTGCTGCTCCAAGAGTGGCAGCTCTGCATGAGGAGAGGCAAATCTGCCCTGGGAGCTGACCCATCCGCATGGGGGGGCTCCTTCAGGCAGGATGGGGAGGGCTTGGGATCTTAGGAGCAGATGGGGACATTCAAGAAATGTGGCTCAATGTCTCTGTCTCCCCATGCATCTCTGACCCGTCATGAGGGGTGTTGGCCTGTGGGAAGCTGTCATGAGCTTTGGATGAGGACCATTCCCTTCAGCATGTGCCAAAGCTTCTGGCATGTCTTCTG
The DNA here is from genome assembly GCA_013397245.1 of Thryothorus ludovicianus. Classification (NCBI taxonomy): domain Eukaryota; kingdom Metazoa; phylum Chordata; class Aves; order Passeriformes; family Certhiidae; genus Thryothorus; species Thryothorus ludovicianus. The sequence goes on along the minus strand of VZTB01000820.1, from coordinate 235,869 downwards.
CATGAATGCTGCCATTGTGGGCTTCCACACAGCCATTTTAATCTGTGGTTTCCACAGATTTTCTGTTTTGGTGTATAAATGAGTCAAACTGCAGGATTCTGCTGTGCATGGCTGCCGTGCCACCCAGTCTTTCTGCCAGCTGTGTGGACTTTGCACTGCAGAGCAGGACACCCAGGTCCGCGTGTGGGTTCAAGACTCATTGGTGTGCATGCTCACAGCTGTGAAAATGTAGTTTCATTTCCCATGTGTGGATGAGAACTGAATGCCACATGGCCCTCTCAGTGTCCAGGTAGAGCGAAGTAGCCAAGACTGTGAGCCCCACACCAATCCATTTGTTAGGAGAGCATTAGCTGGTGAGCTGGTGCCTTTACAGGTGCAGCTCCATGACAGGCCAGGGGTGCCTCTGCAGAGACACACAGCCCAGGAGGAAGGTTGTTTGGCTGCACAAACCCTGCACTTTGAAAATTCTTAGTTTCAACAGTTTTGTCATTTTTCTGTTGAAACCTTTCCTGTTGAAACAAGTCTTAGGCTTAGGAGATAGTACTGTGTTGGGTTTTAAAAAGAGTAATGCACAGCAGTGAAAATTGTGAGGAGGGGAATCTGTTCACCAATTCAGAAAAGGACTGAAGCATATGTATTTCAGTCAGTCTCTGATTCTGAAACTTCTCAAGCTTTAGCAGAGACAGAGACGTCAGCTTGTACTTTAAGTTGAATAAATTTACGCTAATTGCATTGGTGTGTTTCTGTATGGATCCTTTTGGAAGCAAAACTTTTAGGAAATACTTAAATTCTCCCTTCTCACAGCTGTTCCTGTCCCCATACTACTTGCATGGATTTGATTTATTCTTTTTTGTGGACAGTGGACAGAGAAAGGCATGGTAAAGTGCCTGGCAATTAAAATCACTGACTGAATGCCATCCAAATTTAGTTTTTCCAAAATGGGACGGGACAAAGTAGTTTTTTTAACATTTAATCCTTAATGGAAATAATTATTATACAGTGAAGAAGTATACTTCTCTAATAGAAACCTCTGCTAAGGTTATGTCAGGCAATGTCTGAGCACAAATGACAAAACATCTTCTCTACTATAATGTACTAATATATTGTAACATCATTAATTGATATTAATCATTCTTGCTTACTTTTATTTGCCCATTTCTTTCTTGCCAAGCAAGAAAGGACTAAAAATCAGTGGGTTTCAGCATGATGTGCATGAATCCCTTGAGATCCATGAATTGACTGTAAAGGCTCGAGCAAAGGAGACTGAGACACCTCCATGTGACATATCATGTGGCAACTGCAGATTTGATCTTTTGAAAGAGATCTTCACCTTCTCTGATTTTTTTTTTTCTAGTCTGGTGACTTCCACTTAGAATCATACTTCTAAAATCTTTTTGGAAGTGTATTCTTAATCAGACTTATTCTTGTCAATATCATTCAGAAATGTCTTGTCATTTAAGAAAAAGGTGTTTTTCCAGTCCAAAGGACATCAGAATGCAAGCGAGCAAGCTGAAAGGCCATAAAGGTTTGTCTGTTTATAGCAGAACTATCTTAAATTTAGTGACTCAGTTTATGTGGCTTCTTATTTGATACCCAAATTATTTTATATTTAATTTATAGCTAAGCTACTGGGAGCTCCTTTCTAAAAAAGCTTAGAGTTCACTACCTTCCTAGTGGTATAAAAGAGATCTATACAAACAGAGTAGTTTACCTGTTTAGATGACACCACTCCAGCTAGTATTTGAAGATTACAAGTACGAGCACGGATTTGGTCTAGGTTTTTTTTTTCATCTTCTTACTAGTCAAATATATGCAAGAGTGCATCTGGCAGTTGTGCTCTTGGGAACCTGTGAAAGAAATGTCTACAGCCTTCTCAAACAGATTTAATTTAGAAGAAAAAGGAAAATATTGATGCTCTTGAGAAAACGAGGTTTTACAGTCTTCCTTAACTTTCACGTACAAGCAACGGTTTCCAAAATTGGAAATACACAGATTTGATTAAACACTTGGCTGTCACATTTGTGTCTGTTCATGTTCAATTAAAAAATTCAGAGGGATTCTCTAGCATTATAATAATCTACTTTTTTAATATCTAGGCATTTATATTATCAAGTAACATCTGCTATGGCTTAATAACTGTGTCAAATGATTGTAACAGCTTTATTTTTAGTGAATTTAATGATAAAAAGTTTTAGAGTTTCAGCAGGGAAAGTATTTAGCCTTAGAGGGTTGTATCTCCTAATTCATACTTTATGGCAGGCATTTTACCATGTTTTCAGGTTGTATTCCTAAGTGGCCCTTTTTTTTTTATATTTCTTTTGATTGTTGCTGATGCCATCAGTCTTAAGTTCAGCAATATAGATTGAATGGATTTTCTCTATAACATTCACTCCTAAAAAATGGTTAATATGAATCTAACTCTTCTTATCACTCTTTTTGTCTGTATATTAGAAGTGTCTTGATTGATCTTAAGTTAGCTACACTAATATATGACCAGTTTAAGTGGGAAAAATGGTGTGATGATTTTGTCAATGACACATCTAGCAAAGTCTGTCCTCTTAAGCAAATCAATAAATTGATGCCAAGTAACAGGAACCCAGTTAACCCTTCCTAGAAAAAGAAGTATATTTTTTGGGATTTTCTGCTGTCAGTATATGAAGGAAGGCAACTGCTTTGAAATTTTCAACAGTGTTAAAAAAGGGTTTTGTTCATATCATACCATATTTAGGTCCTGAGTTTTCTGTATATACATTTTTCTGTGTTTATCATGATGGGTTAGTTTAGAAGGACAGTTTAAAAATAAATAGCCAGAGTCCTTGTTAGCCCTAGATTTTTTACTTTGTCTTAAGAAAGATAAAAGATAAACCATGCATGAGCTTTCATCTAATTAAGCAAAGCATGTATATATGTATAAGAAATCACAGAATATGCTGAGATGGAAGTGACCCACAAGAACCAACAAGTCCATCTCCTGGCCCTGTCACATACATGCCTGAGAGCAGTGTCCAAACACTTCTTGAAGTTAGGNAAGGACAGTTTAAAAATAAATAGCCAGAGTCCTTGTTAGCCCTAGATTTTTTACTTTGTCTTAAGAAAGATAAAAGATAAACCTTGCATGAGCTTTCATCTAATTAAGTAAAGCATGTATATATGTATAAGAAATCACAGAATCACAGAATATGCTGAGATGGAAGTGACCCACAAGAACCAACAAGTCCATCTCCTGGCCCTGTCACATACATGCCTGAGAGCAGTGTCCAAACACTTCTTGAAGTTAGGCAGGCTTGGTGCTGTGGCCATTCCCCTGGGGACCCTGTTCCAGTGCCCAGACACCCTCTGGGTGAAGAACCTTTTCCTGATATCCAACCTAAACCTCCCCTGACACAACTCCAGGCCATTCCCTTGGGTCCTGTCACTGATCACCCCAGAGCAGAGATCAGTGCCGGCCCCTCCTCTCCCCCTCATGAGGAAGCTGTAACTGCAGTGAGCTCTCCCTTCAGGTCTCCTTCAGGCTGAACAGACCAAGTAACCTCAGCTGCTTCTCATTCAACTTCCCCTCAAGGCCCTTCGCCATCTTTGTTGTCCTCCTTTGGACGCTCTCAAAAAGCTTAATATCTTTTTAATATTTTTGTGCCCAAAACTGCACACAGAATTAAGTGTGAGGCTGCTTCAATGGAGAGCAGAGCAGGACAATCCCCTCCCTTGCTTGGCTGTGCCTGATGCCCCCCAGGACATGCCTGGCCCTGCTGGCTCATGGTCAGCTTGCCACTGACCAGGACTCTCAGGTTCCTTTCCCTGGCACTGCTTCCCAGCATCTCCTTCCCCAGTCTGTCCACACATCCACGGTCGCTCCACGGCTGGTGTAGAATCTAGCAGCACTTTCCTGGATTTTTGAGCTTCATACAATTAGTGATTGGCCATCCTCTAATTTGCTGAGATCTCTCTGCAGGGACTCCCTGCCTTCATGGGAGTCAACAGCTCCTTCCAATTTTGCATCATCATCATTGCTTAGTATCCCTTCCAGTCCTTCATCCAAGTAATTTATAAAGATATGGAAGAGCACAGGGCCTAAAACAGAGCCCCTTGCAACCCATCCTTCACTGCCAAATACCAGTATGTAGACACCAAGTTATGTTTAATTTTAATGATAAACATTTGTAATCATTTAATCACATGAATAGATTTTTTAAAAATACATGGATCTCACTGATTCTCTAACTAGACACTTCTAGATTATTTTCCTAGGCAGATTGGTGCAGAATTGGTGATGAACAAAAAGATCATCTCTCTAACTGTTCATATTTAATGTGATGTTTAAATTAAAACAAAAATAGGCAGGACCATGCACTTCAGCTTTTTCTGAAAAAATTGTAATGTTATGTATATAAATAAATAAATAAAGGCATACATGACCATAGTAGACTCACCAGTAGATAAATAACCATGGAAGAATTCCTCCCTCCAGACTTTAACTGCATGTAAGTGTACATTTTACATGTGACAAATTCCTGCAGCTGTAACTCTTCCTGTTCTCTGGTACCGGCTGGTGGGATTTACAAGGAGTTTTATACACAGAAGTGCATGGTGAAGTCTTAAATTTTAGTGAGGACTAGATGGTGTGGTGTTGCTAAGCAAAACTTGGTAAGGGGCATGGCATGAGAAGTGCTTTAAACAAAATGTAATGAAGTCAGTTTTAGCTTAATAACACAATTGTATTTTCAAGAAGGTTGAGTTCCTTGGTAATTTTCTTGTATTCTTTATCTTGTGTTGGTTATGTAAGTCCGCAGCAGAGCACAGGTAAACATTATGAATTGCTGTAAGGATGCAATGATGTAAGGATGACTTCGGCCAAAAAGTCATGTGTGAAGACATATGAATGTGTTCAGCCTCTATAAAAAACTGTTAATCAAATTGTACTATTATTCTCTTGGTAAAGGAGAATGGTCCCGAATTGTTAGTGTGCCAGTTTGTAGCAGACATCCTAAATATTTTCTGTAAATCCTTCTGTTATGGAATAAAGTACAAGATTAATGTCCACAGCATAAACACACCTGCAGTTCATCTGAACTATGCATAGGAATGTAAATATATTAATCTATTGTTCGCTAAAAATTTCTGTCATACCTGCATGCTATTAGCATTGTCACCAAATCCTTGAGGCAATAGTATGCACACCTTGGTAGATGTGCACCTTTGAAAATAAACTATATGATTTTTTCAGAACTATATTTTATTAAGAAATTCAGATTATTTGACAAATCAGACTTAGAGTATAACTACAGTTAAGGAATAACAAATATAGGGTTTATTTAATTTTTCCCTGTGTGATAAAATGGACATTTACACATACTTCTCCCATGCAGGGTGTATGGAGTAAGTTCTCATTTAATCTTCCTTCCTGTCTGATGAACACAAATGCTTGGCAATCAGAATTATGAGTCAAAGATAAAGATTTCTTATCTTAGCCTGGTTTATTTAAATTATGATCTAAAGGTGGGAATGTGAATCTTGAAGCCATTTTGTAGTTAATGAAGCAGTAATGACAACCAAGGAGATCTATCTTCAGCTGTTCAAATGGCTGCAGGAATGTTAGAAATTTATACAATCATAAGACTTCTCAGCAGAACATCTTACTTAAGTAAACTTTTCTTATCTCTGCTGCTTTCCCAAGCGAAAGATTAATAATCCATTAATTTCACATTTCTGAATTATTTTTTTCTCAGGTACACAAAGAATTTGTCAAGGAAAGCCCAGTCGTAATTAACTATCATGTAAGGTTCATTCAGAGACTTTTTTACTAGTGGCCTATCAAAAGATGTGAAAGTACTTGACAAGCCTATGAACCTGCTTTTGTGTGGATGTGCTGAAGGGGTTGGAGAAAGAATATTCACTATATTTATGTCTGTAAATTGCACTACTTTACAAAGTCTAAGCCCTAGGATGGATGCAGCATATTGCACGACAAATGTTTCTTCCTCCATCTTACATTCAGAGCTCATTCTTCTTCCAAGACTAGCAGAGAGCCAAGACTGTAGGTAATACTCAGAGTAACAGAGAAGTGGGACCCTCTGTCTCATGACAGGTTAATTTCTCAATTCCTCTTGCTTCTGTGCTTAAGCCTTATCTTACATCCTTTGTCTTTGAATTCTGTCTGGCCAAACTGTGTCTGAGGCAGTGACTTGGCAAACAAGACTGATCAGTGTGCACTGTCAGAGGATGAGCAATAGTCTCTTCCTAGCTCTTTCTAATCTTGCTGGAAGATTTGCCCTGCCTTGCTGTCGGCATGTCTGTAGGCTTAACTGTGCAGAAGGTAAAAACAGAAGCCAAGTCTCCTACTCACCTTGTCTCTGTTCTGAGGTGCCTGTTGATTATAGCTACAGAATAAAAGTTTGAAAATGTCAGAGGAACTTGATGTTAAAGAAAACATCAGCGTATCTACTCTGTAAACTGGTAGTGGCTTGGTGCTTTTAGGGCTCTTTGTTAGCCAGGAAGTCTGAGTGATGCTGCCCTGAGAATAAATAATATGAATCTTAACTATGTCTGTAATAAAGGCTGATTAATCACTTCATTTCAAACTGCTGACTTTCCAGGCATACATTTTTTTTTTTAAGCATTGCTACGAGATTATTTGAACAGTAATGCAGAATTGTTCTTGTGTATTTTCAGTTTCTATTCTAAAGCTAAACTCATTAAAAATCCTCTAATACAAAGTTTTTGTTTAGGGGAGAGGAAAAACCCAAACACGCTACACATGTCTTTCCTTTTCACAACCAGAGGAGCAGGTTTTAAGCCTGTTTCTGTGGTCCAGGTGTGCATAATGTTGTAATCAGAAGTGGTCAGCCAAATTCTTGCCCGAGACTCCAAAGACATGGGAGTTGTTGTAGTCACAGTGTCTAAAATGCAAGTGAGGCAAAGCTCATGTGTTGAAGTAACCTTATTTATGGAACCAGCCACTACATCTGGGAAATTTGTTTACTTCTTTTTGTAAAACTTGCATTACAAGCTTTAGACACCATTAAATCAGGCAGTGTTTGCTGGTGCTCCACTGAAAATACACAGACATTCAGAATCTTATCCTCTGCTCCTTGTCTGTTTCTCTCTAAGTCAAAGCTAGAATTCTAACAATGTTTAATTTCTAGGGAACAGCCTTATTGAAGGGGATGAAATCTGGTTCTTAAATCTGAAAGAAATAACAGTATAACTTCATTTGTACTGGAACATATAGTTATCAATTGCAATAGAGACTTTATGTCTTTATATACTGCAGTAATTTGACAACCCATGGTGATATAATCACTATATGCATTACTGATCTGCAGGAAAAAAGTTAAGCAATGACAGTACCATTTTCCAGATTTCCATAGGGGAAAATATCTTTGGCATCTTTTTCAGTTTGCAGGGAAAAAAAGGAAAAAAATCCTTTTAAACACTCTTTTCATGACTTAAACTAAATTGTGCAGTAAAAGAAAGATAATCTTCTTTATAAGATACTGCTGAATAAAACCTAATCCCAAAAAGAAGAAAAAAGTAGTTAGCAGTAGTATTCAAATCTATGATTTTTGGGGTTTTAATTTCCACATACTTCGGTTTTTAGACACCATCTTACATTAAAAGATGAAGTTGGTTCTGCAACCTCAGGCAACTAAAAATCAGTGAGGCATGGTGTCTATTGTGTTTTCTTTATTTGTTTAATGATGTATATATCTACAGCCCCAATTAGATTTGGAAGCTGAGGTCCCTCCTGGGTCTTCTTGCAGACTCTCAGCAGATCTGAGAAGACATTGTTACCTTGTACTATTTCCAACATTCTGTCTTAATATTTTTATTTCAGTTACTTCCCTGATTGCAAGGAAAATACAGTCAATGGAGTGATAAAACCCTGAATCCTTTTGATCCTGGCAATTTGATTACCATTTAAAATGAGGATTTCTTTATGACTGAAAAAGTTCAAAGTTTGTCTTCTCCCTTTTAGCATTGCCTTATAGCATCATCCTAGGAGAATAAGACCTCCTTGGCATATATGAGATGCATTAGCGATAATCCTGTTTGCAGAATCCCTGCATGGGTAGAAAATGTCAACATTCGGACTAAGTGTGACTGTTTTGCAGGGTTTTTTTATAAATTACATTTTTATGATCTTCTTTGTAAGATTATTTTAAAGAACTGTTGACTCATTCTATTTTCACTCCATTGTTTTTTCTGGTTTTGTTTTGCAATCCCCTGATTATACTTCACTCTTAAGAAAAGCTTCAGAGAATGCTCTGTATTTACAGTGTGAATTATGATTCTACCAGTGTGCATAACAATTGCATTATAAATATTTCCTCAGCCATTTGATAAAGATGCCAATTAAGAAAAATAATTACCATTACAATTACAATTATATATAATTACACTATATTCAATTTAGTTTATCTCTAACCTCCTCTTGCCATAATGTGTTCATTGTTGAAGAATGAGATTTTAGCTGACTGTTGGAAGTAAACATGGATTTTTCTGTCATTTACAATGTATTTTCTTTGAAAGAAGAGTTTTATCACCAGAAAATAATAGTTTAGGTGGTTCATCTTCAAAACAGCCTCCTGGATGAAAATTTTGTGTGTATGTGGAGTTTACCCTTCATTAAGTTCGAGAAACTGTTTGCTCCTAAAAATGCTACTTCCATAAATATAAATTATTTATATCTGGGCAAGCATAGTTAATTTGTACTTATGCAGTAAGAGAGATTTATGGCTGATGGATTGACTAAACACAGTGAATGCTTTTCCAGAGATGCACAGTCTTCCAGAACACTGAGTGAGGATCCATTGTCTCTGAGAGGGAACAGTGCAGAGACTTACTTAGCATTATGCCTTTATTTAGCATAAAAATTAGCCTTAGGCTAATCAGTATGTACCAAGACACCTGAGGAGGTAGAAGAGCTAAGAGGTGCCAGCTTGCTTTGTTTGCTAAGAGCAAACCTGCTGTTCACAAGAATTTGCTGTACACTGTCTTGCTATGGAAGGATTAATTTCTGAAAAGAAAAAGGGGACAAGTAACTAGAAAAAAGACAATTATTTTTTCCTTTTATGTCAAGAAATGCTCTGTGGTCCTCCACTGCTGCTGCTTCTGACTCAAAGTACTCAAAATTTATTAGCAAGACCATGTTACCTGGTCACATGCCTCTCAAATGGTACAGTTTTCCTGACAATAGAGGCTACATACAGCAGAGTCTGTATGGTGCTATTGTTGTTTATAATGTGATTATTATAATGTGATTATTTATTATCTTCTTCACATTGCCTTCAATACTCCCTTGATACTTTAAGCATTCTTTGCGTATGTTAAGCAATCATGTTAATTTGTGCTTTCAGAGGCTCTGAGACTAAATATTTTCATTTCTTTACTCACTTTTGGGAATTCTTATTCTATTCCAGATGACATTCTGTTTTTAGACAGTCGCTCTGTGCAGCTTTGTCTCTTAGATGTACCCAATACTGATGGCTTGCTCTTTGTTATCCAGTCTGCAATCTGCCGGTGTACCGTGACTCCTTAAAGGAGTAATAGCCTATAATTCAGTCTGTTTGTCCCAGGTAGCAAGTAACAGGATGAGAGGAAATAGCCTCAAGTTACTCCAGGGAAGGTTTAGATTAATAATTGGGAAAATTTCATCAGTTGCCAGTTCACCAAGAGTTGAGATAGGCTGCCAGGGGAAGTGGTGGATCACCAACCCTGGTAGTGTTCAAAAGGCATGTGGTTGTGACACTTGGGGGTATGTTTTAGTGATGAACATGGTAATGCTGGGTTAGCAGCTGGAAGTTATGATCTTAGCAGTCTTTTCCAACCTTTATGATTCTATCATTTTTTGACTAAAGTAAAACATTAGAATTGATTTATATATATGCCCCTCTCTATTTTTCAAGTTCGATAATTTTTTGGTTATAATTTAAGATACACATCTCTTCAGGTTAACATAAGTTTTGAAAGTGGACACAGATTTTATTTTCTCCAAACTGTTATGTTTTTAATGTGTTTAACACTATTGCCTTTGTTAAACTTTGAAATCCAGCATTGGTCAGTTGGCAGAACAGTAGCTACTCCCAACGCTTGGAAACAGAACCCAAATGCAGTTCTCATTTTAGTATCTCAAAATTGGAACTGCAGCTGTTGTCTGCTTAAGCTCCAGTTCACCTTTGTAAAGCAGGAGAGCAGTATTTGTTTTTCGTATGTGTATGCAAAAAGGTCAGTCAGAGTTTCACTAAGATTTGGTTTTAAATAGTGGCTGAGGAAAACGTAAGTGAAGATAAACTTAGAGTAGCATTTAGGTTAATGTACCTAGCTTGTATTTCCTTATGGGAAAGATGTCTGTGGAAGGACGTGAGGTATTAATTTATAACCTGCTCACAGTGGTTAGCATTGAGCTGACCCACTGTGCAGAGTGGTGTGAGGTAGCTGGAGGAGCTGAATGCTTCAATGTGTTCCTCAGCAGATGCTGGTGAACAATTGTTTGGAAAGTGTCTAATATATTCTAATCAAGATAAACATTGATGACTGAAATCTCACAGGAAAGAAATCTGAAATTACTTGCATTTCTTCACATCAATGATGACTTGCATGATTTAACTTGGTTGGAAACTGAACTAAGTCCTATGTATCTGCCAAAAGCAAATTACTTCCATACCTTTAATAGAAACCTTCATTTTTAATGTTACTTTTGTAAATTAAAAAATTGGCTTCAGTCTTTTGGAGAAAAAGGTTTAAGTAAAGGCAGCATAGCAGATGGAACCTGTTAGACAAAGGGAAAGTGCAAGTTCCAAAGGACAGTGAGCTTGGATATAGGCACCAGTACTCCATGAGAACATCTCGTTGTGGTAGCCAGCAGCTTGTGTCTGCCATTCTCTCCAGAAAATTCCCAAGGCACCTTAACCCTCTGTGGACGCGGGTGTTACAAGCAGGATGAGGCAGCATGGTGCACTTTCTCAACCCACCTGCACAAACATTCTTCTTGGTGACATCTACCCCTGTGCAGAGGGAGGGAGTAAGGGAAAAAGAGTCACAAACTCGGATTACAGTTCATGATGAATTTGTCCATAGAACTTGCTACTGTTAGCAGGATTGTTATTAGAAAAATTCAAAAGCTCTGAGGCTCAACTTTAATTTAATAGCCAGACTCTCCAGGCCTGTGGCCAAGTGCTTCTTGAGAGTCAGATTTTACCAAGTTCTCTCTTGCTAATTAATATCCATCTCTATGGGTAGTCAATGTTATCTTCAGTCAGTTCCATCATTGCTATTTGTTATTATGGTAACAGAAGGTGGTAGAAACCACGATTTTTTTTGCATGGCTTAAAATTTCCCAAATTTTGTTTTGGTAATGAATGTGCCAATATCAAACATTGTACCTCTGAAAAATCTTCCATTTATCTCACTAATTTATTCTGGTTTTCTCAAAGGAGCCTTTGAAATGGCTCCGGTGAGTTTGAACACCGGAATTTTGATCGACGCTATGTTGGTTAATTGAACAAATACATTAGTCAAGTTGTATTAAACATCATATCTGCAGAGCTGAATTCCAATACCAAGCATAGCTTTAAAAACATTAGCAAATGCGAAATTACATTAGGTATAATGTTCTTAACAGTATTATCAGATATATCCCTTCCCCCATAAATATAAAGTATTAGCCAGAAAATAGCCTCAAGAGCACTAGTTTGCTAGAGACCATAAAAAATAGAGAATATGCTTGCTATGGAAAGATAGTCATTTTCATAGGTTACAAGTGAAAATAAATTTTAGATTTTTTTGCAGTTCACATATGTCAGCAAGATAGTAGTAGTATTTATTTGTAGGTTTAAATTAAAGCATTGATGATTTAGATTTCTTTCTACAATGGCAGCACTTTTAGCATTTGGTTTGTTTTCAGAAGAATTTGTGGAGAACAGTGCTTTTTAATCAGAGCCTGGAACTGTGTCCCTCAAGTGTGTTTGGGTTTAGGAGGATGAGATTGCAACATTTTAGTAAATTTTATATGCATTGTCATATATTCACAGAATGCTATATGGCACAGTGAGAAACCACAACAAAATAAAATCTGTTGAGAAGCTTGAACTTTGTATATGTTTTCAGCATGTTGCAACTTGAAAACTATATCCTCAAGTGAACTAATTTTCTATGTACATATACACATTTTCTTAAACTAGTCCTTGCGTCCAGATTTGGACTGGATGTTAAAACTTTTTCCTTTAAGCTATGCTAACTACAAAAAAAATTAACATATTCTTTTTTCCCACCATGGCTGATATTTTCATGGTAAAAACATGGAGCAATTAATTGCCTTTGTCTAGTCATCACAGGCAATATATGTAAAACTACTGCTTTACTTTTCAGTCTGAGGTCATGTACAGCAGCTCTGTGCTGTGCTGGGACACAGCTCCTCAGGGCAAATTTGCACATTCATTGCAGAAAAAGGCCCCAGGTCAGTGACAGGATTCACAAGCATCAAACAAATACAAAATGGGGACCCCCTGACAGTAGAAAAATCTTAGGACCACATCTGAGGTGAAAAGAAAATTAATTTAGTTGCTACAAAGAGAAAAAAGACTCAAACAAAAACAAGCCAACAAAAAAAAAAACCCAACACAACAAACTAGGACAGCTAAGACTTACCTTAAAATACCCTGAGCTGTCAATCTGTGGCATCCAAAGTTATTAATTTTTTTTCCCCCCCAGGATGTGAGGTTTCAATCTTTTGTGTGTATGTTCACATTGAAAAGAAAGATATCTCTTCAGAAATTGTACCAGAAAGAACAAAGACTGTTTATTCCCCCATATGGTTAAGCTGCCCTATTAATGTCAATTTTTAATTTTATCCTTTGGATTTCTCATTAGCTTTACAACATGTCTAGATTATTTAATTATTATGTCTCAGCTCGTAGATGACATAAGATTTAAGAGCTTTTGCTGGGCTCCAGCAAGTTGTCGCTATATTTTGCCTGAAGCTGCTTTTGTATAAAATAATCTTTCCATAGTTAACATTCAGGATACTCTGCAGAGCATCTTAAGAAGACTTAAATGCTAAATAACTGTCACATAGCAAGCCTTAGCATTATTGCACTAAATTACATTGCAAGCAGTGTGATAAACAACATCATAATACTTTGACACATTCATCATTAATTATAACTGAAATCTAATCTCAACTGGATTTTTTTTCTGTAATTATAACCAGTAAAGCAAACATTAACATACACGAGGCAGGGAGGGTGAAGGAAAGAAGTCTTCTGAAAGCGTAGCTGATATATCAAAATACTGAATGGGCTGACAGTCGCATTAGTTTTTTATATGTGGTTTTCTACATATATTAAGAGATTAAAAATCTGAAATACATTTGGAATTTATTATGTGAATAATCGTTTTGAAGGCAAAACTTCTCTCAGAGACCTACTGGTTGTGTCATCTTAAGGTGGCATATGTAATTCCAGATTTCTACTGTCTTACATAGAAGACTAGTATTGAACAAAATTTAAAATCAGGGATCCCTCTGACCACCAAAATACTGTCCAGATGGTATTTCAGCCTTCATACTACCACTGAGTTTCCTGTATTTCCCTAAAAATTGTGGACTGTATTTTTGAATGGCAACTCTACGCACCTTTTCTCTGCAAATTCGCATTAATTTTCCACTGTGGAATTTTCTGCTTTTGGGGAGCTGCTATTCTGCTGGTGCAAACTCTTTTCCTTTGCTTGGGCAATCTGGGAGTCTGGTAGCCAAGCTGAGGGGAGCAGTGCTTTGTGCTGCTTCCCGTTGTGCTGTGGTGCACCATCACAGCACCCTAATAGGCCTGGTCAGAGCTCATGGCAACTCAAGAATGAACTTTTGCTCTCTTTGCTATCTTCTTAAGACTGTTTTATCAAAGGACTTTATTGCTTGTGTAATACTAAGCATACTTTCAAGTGTGATTATACTTTCCTCTGTATATTATGAATTCCCTGCATACAAAGCTACCTGCTTTCTACCATTTCCAGTAGTTAGCAAGTCTGAAGAGAGGATATATACATTTTGTCAACTGTATGTACTCTATTTGGAGCAATGTCACCTGGCTCTCCTAGATATTTCTACTCACACTAGATATCTTCTCTGTCTATTATTTTACAAGCATTTTGACTGCATGTCCCTGAAATAGTACATGCTATACCTGAAAAATTGAAATAGTGGAAGAGAAAGTAGCTTCATTTCAGCCCTGCATAGTTTTTGGTTGTAAATAAACTATGAGAAGGTTTTTTCCTATGGTGTTTTTACAGAAAACATACTCATTTTTCTGAGGGTTTTTTTTTGGCGGATGCAATTTGATGAAACTTGCATGCAAACATTTTCTCCTATGCTTACCGCAACACTGTCCATAGCATTTACAAAAACTCAATATATTTTTGTCCGGGAGAATTGTAGACTCATTGAGAGCTGAATTTTGAAAGTGCTTCTATTCATAAGAGGGAATAGATGACTTGCTGTATTGGTGCATGTTGAGTTTTTGAAATGAGTGTTTTGTATTATGATGTCACTGTACAATTTTTCTTTCTTGATGATTCTTTTGTGTCTTTTATGATGGAGGCAGAGAGATTTCCTGTACTCTTAAGTGAAATAAAAGCTTTAATGGAGGTAGGTATTTCCATGTTTAATGCGTTAACATTACCTTATAAAATCATACAGCTATCAAGATCACCTTTTACTTCTGTGATGATCAATCTAAATAAAATTTTCTATTTATTCCTCACCAGCATCACCAGAGACCTTCCTTACAGAAGCTTACAGAACCAGTCAATACACCATACTCTCAGGCTGGTAGAATCTGCACACAAATTTATAAAAAAACCCTGTCAGTACGTGCATTTCTTTTGCTTTTGTCTCAATAGTCTCTTATACACTAATGTTGAGCAAGATGGTATCACACTAACTGCGTGTCAAATGGAACTGAGTTGGTCACAGAAAAATAATCAAGAGGAATGACTACAGGGTTTTCAGAAGTTCCCAAAGTAACAAACTTGTGCATTTGTGTTATTTTCATATGCAGTTTCAGAAAGCATATGGAGTTGCTATTTTGGCATTTTCTTTTTCTGGATTCTTGGAGGGAGGCAAAAACCTTCTGATCATGTAATCAACCTATTTGTGGTCAAAGACACCCACAATATATAATCCCCTGTTTATACTGAGCAGAATGAGGGAGATACTTTTGGGACAGGAGAAGGAGTGTATGTTGGTTTTCGTTTGTTCCTGCCTGTTATGTTGAGAAATGGTTCTATAATCTCCTGTCTTGGATGTTCACAAACTTCCAATTTACAGTCTATACTACCCTGTGGTCAGCTTGCTCATTTATCTGCATTTTGTCCTGTAGCTGTTCTTCCTTCCTGGTTATTACTCACCTTTTCCATCTTTAGATCTACCAAGCAATTCTACTCAGCTTTGAATTTCCATACTAAGTGAATTGAACACTTCTCTGAGATGTCCTTTCCTTTTCTCTATTCATCACATAGAGCCTGCCACAGAAAATCTTATCAAAGCTTTATTAATGGTGTTCTTATTTTTCTATCTGTAAGTTCCTGTTTTCCTGTTTGTCATCCTGATGGCTGATAGTTGATCTGATAGACTGACAAATCTAATATTTTGGATGACAGTCCTCCAGTTCATGGCAGAAGTTAATGTCAGTAATCCCTAAGTGCATAATAGGGCTTATGTGTGATGATGTACTTATCATACATTATAGCATATTATGCATTTAATCTCGTTTCTGTTTTTAGGGTTTTCAACATTATCTGTTTCTTACTGCACACATTATACAGCCCTATCTCCAACACTGACAGTCTCCAGATTTCACTTCAGCAGCCAATTTTATCTTCTCATTCCTACCTTATATGCCAGGTTCATTACTGAGACTACTAAAAAGGATGCTTGTTCCGAAGCCAGTCTCAAGGAACTAAATGGGAAACCTTTTCCAAGCATTATATTACCCCTTTCAGCACAATTGCTTGGCCTTCTGTAACACTCTTCTAATATTCTTTGTTCTAGAATGGTACTTCATGTGGCACTAGAGGTAATGTTTTACTGAAATCCAGATAAATTTGTTCTGCATTTCCTTTGCCTAGAAAAATAATGTGCTTTTAAAATGGCAGCCTCTCTGGGATTGATTTTCCATTGGCACAATCCATGATGTATTTGAACATGCTTTTATTTACTCATTTAATTGTACTTTCATTCAGAACTTGTTTTTAGAACGTACATAACACTGAGTTCAAGCTAACAGATGTGTTGTTCCCTGGATAATGTTGTTTCCCTTTCTTCAGTAGAAATACTGTGTTTTCTGTTTTCCATTATGAATTTGAAAAATTTGCTTACTAGCCTGTGTTATTTGGCTTAGGGAGATTTTCATGCCAATTTCTTACAATTCTGGGACACAGTTCATCTGGCTGCCTGTGTTCAACTACATTAAAACCTTTGAAGTAAGTTTCCACAGCAGCTGCAATAACTTCAGTTTTGATACTTTCCTCACACTTTCAGCCGTGAGTCACCCTCTCCTGACCTATGTTTTTCATCAGTCCTTCCTGAAATCTGAGTCCAAGTACTCAGGTAGTTGTCAGACTTTTCCACCAGCTCTTTGCTTCTTGAATAACAATCATAATCCTTTCCTTTTTCATTTACATTCCTTTTTTTTTTTTATATTTGTATAATATTATATAGCCTTAATATTTCCCACTGTTTGTATATAAAGAACAGTTTACTGTTCAGTTTGATTTGTTTTGTCAGGACTTGGCTCCCGGGAATTCTCACTTTATCCCTGTGCTTTCTGTCTTTCCAACAGTAACTTCCTTCCCTGAGCAGCACTTTTTCTGATTTCATGTCATCATTAGTAAGAAGTACTAACATTTCTCATGAGAAGTTTTTTTTTTAGTGCATGTTATTACTGGAGGCTTTTTCTAAAAGTTCATTTGCTTTATTTCTTTCATACTTTTGGATGAAAATTCCATATATTTTTTTACCTCAACTGCAAGCAATTTTAAGTCTCCTCTTATTCTAAGTATTTGATGATTTCAGTTCAGTTTTCCTGGCCAAGTAACTTCATTAATGTCTCATTTTGCCCCAGTCACATACAAAATCTCATTTGAGGTTGCTTATCCATCTGTGACATGTAAACTTGTAATTCCTCTGACCAGGCTTTCAATCAGTCAAATTCTCCCACTGTGTATTGTATAACTGTTTGTAAAAACCATTTTTCAGGTAATTATTTTATTTGTAGCAGGTTTTCTTTGGGTTTGGCTCCAATATTAAGTAATAAATGAACACGACCATTTTTGTTATCTTGGTTTTGCTTGAAGAAATGTTAAATTTGTATTTATTTCTGTGAGAGTGATAGAAAAGTATCTGTTGGACCCAAAACCTTCTTTTTTTTTTCCTACATAGCTACATAGCCTATAGCAGAATCTTAACAGCTAGTCCTTCTTGTTTTGAACAACTCACCAAAGGCATTCAATTCAAAACATTTCCGTTTTCTTCACCACTGTCTCTCCTATAGTTATGTGTTCTCTTTAGCATGATTTCTGTTTGTGATTGTTTTTCTTCCACATACTAATAAGGTAGTGTCCTAGAGTGGCTCTAATCCTTCCATTTTGTGGCCCACACACTTTGTCTGAGCATATAAACATCTCTGCTTTTTTCACCCACTCATTATCCTGTTTTCTATTTGGGTGATAGCTGGGATGATATTGCTTACATAACAAATGTTTCTATGAATATTAAGTTTTATATTTCTCTGTTGATTCACACATTCCTAACCCTCTGCTCTTCCTTTACCCTGTTGTTTCCTCAGTTACATGACTCATGCTCTTTTCTGTCAAAGCCAGGGACAGGAGTCATCTCCCTCTGCTCCCTACTTCAAGCGTCAGCAATGCCTGGTAACATGCCAGAATTTTCTTGACTTCTTGAGGGAATTGTTAGTTCAGATGATCCTTTCTTCTGGATTAGGATGACTGGAGGATTTCCTGAACTTCCTCCAGTCACTGACCTTATCAATGCAGGGCCAGGACAACTTTGATTATATGAGCTCACGAAATTCCTGGGATCTCCTTCACTGCACTCCTGTTGAAGAGGAGAGGAAGTTCCGTGGAAAGGGTTCTTGGCTTTCTGCAGTATAACTTGCAGACTACTTAAAACAGTCAGAAATTAGGAGTACTTGCTAATTCAGTACCACTGCTGTGAATTCAATTTTCTAGAAATTTGGTAGCTCCCAATACCCAGTCTATGCTTGGAAAATCAGTTAGAGCTGGTCCTTGAAAAGAAAAGTTGCTTACTTCTTCAACTTCCCAGTCTTCATCACTGAGGTACTTCCTACCTGTTGACCTCACAAGATAGCATGAAGTATAAGCAAGCCTCACAACAATGCTGAAAAATAAAAAAAAGCATTGGAAGAAATCTGCATATTATAGTCCCAGGGTGGAAAAATAGCTTGCATTAAACCAGATAGTTACCAGGATGCACCTGATTTTGACATAGCAAACCTTATTATACAATTTTTAAATTTTTTTTCAAGCATGAGAGAGGTGCAGAAGCAGTAAGGGTTTTTCCTTGTGAAAATCTTAGTTGTTTGCATCCTTCAGGCATAAAACGGCTGCTCACATACCTTCAAATGTTTTATTAGCTGAAGATTTCCTTGTATTTATCTTGTCCCATTCTTCGTTGATGATTTTACTGTTATCACAAAGGTCTCAACATGCAAACTTGCTAATAAGACCTTATTCTGAACCAAAGCTGTTTCATAGCAGCAGTTTAATAATGCCAGTTCTGTCAAGCTGCCAGCCTTTCTGGATACACAATGTTGTTTTTACATATATCATACATTAAACTGAATTTAGCTGCTTAGTGCTTACTTGTTATAACTTCTAGTTTGGTGTATGTCACCAGGTACAATAGTTTCATGTAGATGCATGCTCACATCAGAAGTAAAAGACAAAAGCACTGATAACATTATATTCTTGCTGATATCTATGAAATATTCAGCGCATGCATGAAAGCTTCTGAAATCCACTTAACACTTGTTCCATTTTATAAAAATGAATATTATTTCCTGCTTGTACTTTATCTGAGTTAGTGTGGCAACTCAAAGTCTACCACTGTACCGTGTCACTCAGTGCCACATCTACGCAGCTTTGATTTCAGTACCAGGGATGGTGACTGCACTACTGCCCTGAGCAGCCTGTGCCAAAGCTTGACAGCCCATTCCATGAAGAGACTTAACCCAACATCCAGTCTAAACCTCCCACTGTGCAAGTTGAGGCTGTTTCCTCTTGTCCTATCTTTTGTTACTTGGGAGAAGAGACTGACCCCAACCTGGCCACAACCTCATTTCAGATAACTTGTAAAGAGCAATAGGGTTCCCCCAAAACCTCCTTTTCTCCAGGCTAAACAATTTCAGCTCCCTCCCTTTTCCACTGGACAGCTTTCCAGACACTCTGCCCCCAGTCTGTAGCACTGCCTGGGTTTGCTGAGACCCAAGCAGAGGACTCAGCACTTCACCCTGTTAAATCCTATACAATTGGCCTGTCCAGATCCCTCACGTTCATGAGCACACATTGGGCCTCTGTCTTACAGACAGTGACAACATTTGAAGCTCTTTTAAGTTAGTTTTTGGGTTGCAGTGAAGGAAGAGGACACCTCTCCCAAATGGTGGCTCAACACAGAGTGGTTTAACATGATGGTTCTAATTCACAGCTCCCAATGTATGCTGCTAATGTTGCCTCTGAAAATTTTTTTACCTCTGGAAAGAATTTTTTTGCTAGAAAAAGAAGCTTTTTGGATGACATCAGAGAAGTCTTTTCCCACAAACACCCCTCCACCCCCCAAATGAGGAAATAAAATGCTCAGAAGTCTTGTTGAATTCACTTTTATCTATAGCAGAAATAAAGTTCATTCATTGCAGAAACCGCTTCTTCGAGGCACAGACCTTTGTATAGAAAGGAGACCACCCATTGGAAAGCAGTCATAGGGATTTTTCTCCATTATCTGAGGATAAATTGCTGCTAATCCTATCCAGGGTCACTGCTCTGGGCCTGCCTCACTGGCACACACAATTAGACAGTGTTTTATTTAGGTGTAGGTTTTTAAGACTGAATTCATGTTCAAGTGGATCCTTTTTTGTCTGCCAGTTTTTAAATTGATATTTCAATTTAAATCTTCAGCAGTTAATTACAAAGTTATTCTTTATCCCAAATGTACCTGTTTAAGGATGAAAGATTACATCTCAATCTTCATGAGGAAATAAACAAATCTGTTTATACTGAACATAAAAAAGTGATTACAGCTGGTCAAATTCTTGCCTATGAAAAATTAACTTTCAGAATGTCTTTCATCCTTTCCTTCCTCCTAAGGAGAAAATCAAAGAAAGGGCTTTGAATTTTTATTAATGATTCATTACTCATAGCTGATCAGCGAACAGTTTATGCAAATATACTTTGCAAATTGCTCACTTTAACTATTACTTGGGGTTATATGTGGATATTACTTTCCCATGGGAAACAGAGGTGTGAACATTTGGGTTATTGATATATAATCATGGAAGTATAATACATATCAAATGTTAAATACTCAGATAGATACAGAAATCATTTGCAATACGCCTGCTCACTCTGAATTGCACCTTAATGGGGTTCTTGTTGACACTAATAAGTTACAAGTTAAGATGAATGAGTATAAATTGCAAGCTGATAGTTGAACATATTATTCTTTGAGGGTAGTTAACCAGCAAGCTTCATGTTCCTAAAGATTTAAATTTAATATACCTCAAGGAAATATCCCTCTGTATAATGGAATTTAAAAGAGAAAGATTATTTTTGTTTCTCCCCCTCTGCCATAGCAATGCAATGAAAATATATTGGCCTTTTTTTGTGGATTTGAAAGGGAGCTTTTGGCCTGTGACGTGCAGTGCATTGGTTGTTTTTTGTGACAAATGACTTCTAATGGGGGAGAAAAAAGTAGTTTTTTCATTATTTTACTTTGGAGGGTCCTTGTAGAGGCTGGTGGGGGAATATGTTATCATTGAGATATAATTTATTCATTGTTTCAGAGCTCTGAGGAGCTGATAATCTACAAAATCACAGTGTGTCATTCAGACCAATTTGAGTAACAGGCTTAAGGATTGCTAATCCTTTCAGTGCAAATGGGGAAGAGTTTTCTAGATATATATATATAGTGAGCAAAGCTACCAGCTAAGAGTTCATCAAATTGTACATAAGGGAGAGATACACAGAGACATTTCAGAAATAAAAATTGATTGATTTATTAATTCAATTTTCTCCTCCACAAGTGGCTGGTTTTAGGGCATTGAATCTCCTTTCATTCTATGAGAAACAATCACTGTTCATGATTGTGTAATGTGCCACTAACAGAGGGAAAAAGGAGTTGCTGAAGTGGTGAGAGTAGGTGTATTATTCAGAGGTCTAACATTTATTACTGCCCTCCTACCATTTAAATTCTTGGCTTACTGTAGTATGCTCCTATGCAGGCAATTACACAAATGCTAGGTAATTATGAAAGAATGGCTTAATGGTAGCATATGTGTCTATTACAGTAGGCTATCTCCTAATTTTATTTACTTGCTTCAATGGCATTCACTGTGTGAAGCAAAGATATTTAGTCAAAATTGTGTACCTGAGGTTAGTCGTCTGTGGATCATTTTGTGTTCCAAAGATTTTACTAGTAGAGAACCAAAAAGCCTGCAGACAAATGCTTGATCTTGGGAGATGCTGCCTTAAAGTTCAGCTCTTGGTGCTAACCAGGATTTCCCCCACTTAGGAAAGTGACTAATACGGTCAACTAGCAAATTGCTAAAAATGTAGAGTGTCGCCTCTGGGAGACAAGGCCAGACAAAGGGAGTCATGTCCTCTGGAGACATACAAATACCCTGGGAAAGTACCTGAGATCTTTCTCTCAGGACGAGTTGATAAAAGTTCTGAAGAGCAGAGCAGGGCCCTAAAGGTTTTGTAGCCTAGTAATGATATATTTTGAATTAAAGAAAAGCAAAACAAATATTGCTCCTTCTGCAAATGTTGGGTTTTGATGTTGGAAAGCAGTGAGACCAATTAAAATCTGTTCCCCTGCTAATACCAGAGATGGTAATTACTAACCTAAGAACATGAATATGACTGAAAACAGTCTGTTCCTAGAGCCATGAGCTTCATACTGTATACCCTTGGTGCTGTTATAATTCCAGAAAATGTCACTTTAAAATAAACACGAAAACGTGTAAAATGTAAAAATTGAATTTGTCAGGACACATATTTCATGTGGTGGTGATATGGAGTGTCTCTAAGAGCTGAAAAATAGGATCTGAATGAACTACTTTGAAATGCATACCAAGAACCTCTCTGTATTGTTGTACTTTTTAATTAGATGAAAATAAATGAATTGAAAAGATGAAAGAAACTCATGTAACATCTCACTTCAAAGGGCAGCTCCACTCTTGAGGAGCGTTTAAAAAAAAGAAAAAAAAAGAAAGAAAAGCAGCTTATTGAAGAAATATGTATTCTCTGTGGATTTGCTTTCTCTTTTACCTGCTTTAGAAACTCGGAAATGACTTCTGTTCACTTGACCCAAATGGAGTCATTACCCTGGTGTAAGGGAGAGTGGCAGCTGGCTGACAGTGATGTTCCCCCTGCTCTCTGTCGCTGCACTTTGCATTGACTCAGCAATGCTCTCAAATGAGCAGGACTATTTTTGACCTTGTGATGGGATTTTTATCAAAGTTTCAGTGCCCTGGCCTGTGCTCTGGACAGATATTACACATATGGAAATGTTCTTTAGCTGCCTCCGAAGGTGAGAACTAGAACACCAACTACCTCAAGTGTATACACACCAGTGCATGCAGCCTGGGAAACAGGAGGAACTGGAGCTCTTTTATAAAGGCAAGCAGGGAAGGAGAGGCAGAGGAGCCACGCTCTAAGTTAAATTTAAAAAGAAGTCAAGTACTTCCTTAATCCAAGTGATTAAGGAAGCCTTATCTAATGTCTCTGGCTCAAGATCACAGGGGTCATCCCCAAGGAGAATCTTACAGGAGGCATCTGCTGCTGACCTCCAAACCAAGACAGTAAGGCCAACAAAACAGAGTTTGGGTCATTTAAGCAAGCTTCAAATGACCAAGAACCCTGTTCTTATGGGTGACTTCAACCTCCTAAACATTTATTGGGAAAACAAATAGTAGCTAACATATAATCTATCAACTTATGGAAATGTGTGGAGAACCACATCCTTATGCATATGTTAGCTGTGCCAGCCAGGAAAGAGAAATTGCTGGATTTGCTACATTTGCAAACCAAGAAAAACTGCTTTCATTTATATGTCACTTAGCAATGGCTTTGTCTCCAGTGATCACAACATTTTGGGAGTTTGGGATCCTGCTGAGTATGCTGAAGGAGACTAGTAGGACAAATGGTTTAGATTTTAGAAGGGAAACATCACCATATTCCAGTATTTAAAAAGTGGCTACAAAGAAGATGGAAACTCCCTTTTTTCAAAGATTCACATGGGAAATATGGGGAGTAATGAGTACAAGTTATTCCTGGGGAGATTCTGTCTGGACATTTCCCAATGAAAACTATCAACCATTGGCATAATCTCCTCAGGGAAGTGGTGAATTCCCCAACATTGCACACTTTTAAGATTTAGCTGTGCAAGATGTTGTGCCATCTTGTCTAGAGCATGCTTTTGCCAAGAAAGGTTGGACCTGATGATTCTTGAAGTTCCCTCTAACATGATATTCTGTGAATCTGTAATTCACTGCATAGGTAGAATGTCTGTATATCTGGATTTACTTTATCTGGAAAAATGAATTGAAAAAAAACACAAAACCAAAAAAATAACCCCTCAAACAACTCAAGCACTGTCTGCTAAACAAGTCAGCATTCCAAATCCAGCAGCAGATGCTTCTACCCAAAACATCTAAAAGCAATGCCTTGTATACTTTTTATATGCAGAATAGCTTGTATTATGCAAGGTATTTCACCACCTCAGGATTGGTTGATTGGTCTTGAGGGAATTTCTGGAGTCTTGACTTAAGTCAGTGCTGTCCAACTCCAGGGTAATATTTTTGCCTTCCACCAAACTTCCTCTAAGTCTTATTTTCAAACATGAAGGGTTTTTTTAGCCCTTTAGCACTTTATTTCCAATCACATCTGTCCATTCCTGTCATCATATTTCTGTTTAAAGGTGACCTGACTAAGGGAAAGATGGATGGAAACAACTCAGTTGTCCTGAAATGTGGGATCACGACTTCAGAAAATAGCATATATATGTAGAAGTGTAACAGAGAAGTGTTGTAACAAGCAGTTGAATAAAGATTCAAAGAAAGACTAGCCCATCTCCATCTCTAGGAAGATCCTAAAGGCAGAGCTGCTCACTGTAAAGCAATAATTTTCTGTTTTGACTCAAAAATTTTTGCTTCTAAAAGCAGCGAATGTGTGTGACTTGGAAAGGGAGAGCAGCTCATTGGCTCCATGACTCCTGGATAGATTTTAGGCACGCTGCCCTGTTCTTTGTTATGCCACGAGTTGCTTAGCCAGTTTGTCAGATAACAATTGGATGTGAAATGCTATTAGCACTTCACAAACACAATCAGCTAAGCAACTGAGCTCATCCCAGATGTGATTAAGTGAGATCAATTATAATAAGAACTAGATAAGAGAGGTAAGCTTCTTGTTTCTTGGGTTGGTATTCTGCAGTATTAGTCTTTGTAAGTATCCTTTATACATCATCAGCTGCAAAATCTTGATTACTTCAGGAAGTGGCTTCCAGACCAGCATTCAAATGAACTTCATCCTGAACTGATTATTCTAACACTGCAACTGCCCCTGAGTGGGGAAACAGTTTATATGAAGCATCAATTGCAACACACAGAAAAATAGCTGTTGAAGCCAATGTTTTGCAATTCAAGGAGCATGTTTCCTCTCAATCTTAAATACTGTTAAATATTGAGGGAGAGCTCTTTGTGTCCCAAAAGGGAATAGCTGCCCTTCATAGCATCATGTTTTGCCATGGCACTATTGCTATAGTACTTAATGCCTAATGTGCTAAATATCAGAATTTATACATTATTCCTGAAAATTTTGACATGAAGTTACACCGCAGGTGTTCACTAACTCTGAAGGATATATGTGAGAGTCGAGTGCACCAGAAGTGTAAATAAACATATTATAGGAATAACAAAATATTTGTACTTTGTTAATCAGAACTGTAAAGCTGGTCATGTAGGAATAGAGGGGGCCATATGAACAAACAAAATACAAGAGATGAATGTTGCAAAATAGTACATGTCTGAAGAGAAGATTATTTTTGAGTCATATCTTTGAGCAGGTATTTTTAGCATTATTTTAATTTCTTTTGTGGCTTCTGTTTCTTGCCATGGAGCTCCTAGAAGGTAATTTTTTTTTGTGATACAGAACTAAATGCAGGATGCATATCATGTCACAACAGTTGTGCTGTTTTGAAGCATAAGGTTTGACCCAAAGCCCTCAATTCTGTTCACTTTCATTTTTTATTTTTTTTATTATTATTGGAGTGAAAATTCTTAAGTTCCAAACTATTTTCATAAAAATACATAAGATTTTAGAAAAGTGACACGATCCATGCATCTCTCCTCTCGTGTAGCATGTACTGCAGTTGTCTGCTTAGTTAATAATCATATCTGATAAACAGAAATACAATTGTCTCCTCTTTTACTATGGATAGGACTCAGATGTCTTTGACCATCTAACCTGGCACCTTTGTTGCCCTTTCAAGTGCTTTTCTACAATTCTATCACTACTGTAGTGATAAAATTGTTGGGGATTGTGCAGTCTCCTTAGGCTGAGTGCCAGTGTCTCTGCTCTGGTCCAGTTCCCAGTGTTTTGTTTTCCTTGCTGGCCACTGTGAGTAACTGAGCAGAGCAGGTCAGTTCCCCCTCACAGATCCTCTCTGTAATCTCTCCTTGGCAGACATGAGAGACCGCTGTGACCTTTTCTGCAACCAGTGCAAAAGGTTTCTGTATTCAATTCCAAAACAACTGTTAGCTTCTGCCTTATCTTTTCTTCCTCATCCTCACACATTTTTTATGGCTTTTTGGATAGTCATGCTTCTCTCAGATACTGGTCCACAGGTCTCTGTGAAAATATTCCCAGTGTTAGGGCTCTTTCAAATCACAAATGGCTATTTTACATTTCATCACTGACAACCAGCAAGATTTTTTCTCTGAAGTTTAAGATCAATTATTAATAATTAGTAGGCAAGATTCAGAGATTTCTAGGATGGATTCTTTGGCCTATGCTATGTTAAAATATGTGAACATAAGTGGTCTATTTTGGGCCATTCATCCTTATAGCAGTCCTCCACTTTTCTCCTATCTCTTGGTTTATAATTATTTGCTGTCTATCTCCTTTCGTTGCAGCTGAATGTATTATCATATAGGCACAATACTCTTGCATTTTTCTTTTGTGAGGACCTTTACCAAGGAAGGTTAATATGTTCTTCACCTGATGGTGTCACTTGCAGTGTTGAAAATATTTGATAACAATAGAAAAATAAAATAGGAAGTAAAAAAAATTATTGTAGAAGTGGGAGCTATTATGTTATTCTATTGATGTTTATTTTATCAGAGAAAAAGCATCTGATATCTGACATCTTTAAACTTTGAGCCTTTTCACAAGACATACTTGATTGTGGCACCAAAAGCTTTTAACCTGCATTATGAAAAATTATGTATCCAGGGGAAAAAAAAGTAGTCCCCTATTTTCTAGTCTCAAATGTGTATTTATAGTTTTTTTGCCCAAGAGTGTGTGTCTTATATTCCTTGTCCACTAATTCTTCAATGCAGGTATCATCTGAACTTTCTGAGAAAGATCCAAGGAGCACCAGGTCCCTCTGGAGGTCTCATCCTCATGGTTGGAGTTCAATTTTAAAACTGAACCATGAGATTTGGAGTGGGTTAATTTCCAGCATTAACTGCTGCAGTTTTGGGGATAGCTCCTTCCTGAGAGACTTGCTATGAGCCCAGGTTCAGCCTTACAAAGTATTGAGTTCTGTACAGTTCTGACTTCATCAGTTGCATTATTCTGCATTCTTCTTTGTGACGGAATAAAGTGAATAATTTCTCTTTAAAACTTCTTGTGGACTGTGGTGCACAAAAGCCTTAATGAAACATTTTGATGAAACCTGGTGTCCCTTCTGGTCTCTTGAATACTTTTGTGCATCAGTTCCTGAATACATTTTCACCTTAGAGCTTCGCTTTCTCTTGGACTGCAGGAATGGCTGCAGTAGTTCATAAAATCCAGTGGGTTTGCTTCTATTTGGTGTTTCCTTTAAAAGATGATGGTAGGAGATGCACCCCTCCCTCCATCCTTGTATGCTGCTCTTGTTACAAGCCAGTTAAAAATTAATTTCCAGAAACATACAGAGGGAGATTTGTTAGTGATCTCTTAGTCTGATTCCTTTTTGCACCTGATTACTGGAGCCTTCTAACTCAAATATGTTAAGTGTAATTACGTCAGGATGTGGAGGGATGGACACAAACCTCCTGCACCTGTCTTCTCACCTGTTCCCTAAATTCTCAGAAGGTAACTCTGGACCTTGTGGCAGTAGCTCATGACACAGCTGTTAACCATTACTTTAATGTAGGTTAGTAGTCACCCTGTGTAGGAGAAAATGATTCCTTTCTATGTGCAAGCAACTCTTCATGTGAACCTCTGTTGCTTTGAAGAACATATTTTTCCTTCACAGGACACTACAAGACTGGGAGATGAATCCCTAAGGGAAGAGCTCCCACTCTTCAAGTTAGATTCACTGAATATAAAATTAGAAACTCTTAAAATAGATTTAAAATTGGTACCAAAGCTGCATGTTGTATTTACTGTGCTCATTTATTCCTTTTTTTTAGGTTTGAAGATGGTACAGTCTCTTTTCTTGATATCATTGCTCTGAAACATGGATTTGATGTTCTGGAAAAACTCACAGGTCAGTTAATGTAACTCCAATACTGAAGACTGCCGTTCGGGATTTATGCTCAGGTCTGATCATATTTCTTATGGCTCTAGCTTAATTTTCCTTTCTAGTTTTACTATCTATGTTCATCATTGTGAATATGAGACTTCAGTGTAACTGGCTTATTCATATGTTCCCTATTGGATTATTCCAGCCTGGTTTGAAAGGAAAAAAAGAGATCCAGACTGTTCTGGATATGCAAGACTTGAGTGCATGGAGCACTTCTCATCTGCCTCACACTCACAGAGATGCAACAGAGAAGTAACACTAGAAAGCAGCTGAGTGACTCACACTGTTTGAGTCAACCTTTAAAGCCCTTGACGTGGAGCTAACACTGAAGTCCCAAAAAAGTCTTCAGGCTGATCTTCAGGCCAGAGCCTGCATGTGAAGGGTGGTACTCATGTGCCATGCTTACTCCAGGATAGACTGCTGCTTGTCTGGTACAGCACCCCAATAGCACAGTCTCTGTTTGCTGCCATGGGTCAGGGACTCTCCTGAAAAGGACAGGAAATGACACCTCGCCAGGGGACCTGGCACCACGGGCTGTGCAGCAGGCTCGTGCCATGGCATGTTTCCACATGTGGAATGTGCCAGGTTAACAAAGGATGTTGCTGAAATGGGTTTCTTGATCAGGTGTCTGTATTACTTAACATGTAATGTCTGAACCTCCCTTCTCCAGAGCACTCTTCGATTTCCCATATAAAGTCATAAAGTTCATAAGGATGTAAAAGATGCCTGAGTTCAGGAGAGTCCTTGGCTATGTACTTTTCAGGTTAGTGTAATTTCAGCTAGTGTCTGTGGAGGTTTATTGTCATGATTTATCTGAAGGACTCTGGTTTCTTCTTCCTCCCAGTGCAAGGCTTCTGTGAGGAGTATTCTGTTAGATGCTTCAGGTCTTGTTCATGTGGAAATCAATAGCAGTTTTCATCCACATCAATAGTCTGACTAAGCCAAAGAAGTAAGGATGTTTTACTTTATGTTGCTCTACATAGAGACCAGGGATCAGTAACCAGCCTTTAATATATGTTCTTGTAGTACAGGATGCTTCTCAAAAATGTGCAATTTTAAACAAACGTGTTCACTTGTAAAAAGAGCTTTGGTTTAATGTGTAGGGGCATTGCCTGCCATGAATGTGAATTGATGATTGCACCTCCTCTGTTGCATTTCTCATCCATCTTAACCTGTTATTGGTACCTATTTTAGCTAAACAGTTGAAAAATCTCTTAATACTAGACTGAGGGTAACACTCAGCCCTGAATCTGAATAAAGTGGATATCAATGGATGACATGGTAGAAGAGATTCATGAAAAAATTGTGTTTTGAGATCTTTCAGTTTTGAAAAATATTCAGTTTTGAATTGGCTTCAAATTTTCATACTTCCAATTCTTTCATAAAAAATGAAAATCAAGAATTTTGGAATATTTATATTTTAAACATTTAAAAATATTTTTTCCCACAGTGTGAAAATGTAGAATGATGGGAAAGCACAGATTGAAAGAGCAAACAAGACAAAACCTATATGGAGGAGAAAATTTGTAAATTAAATAAAAAATGGTATTGAGAAATACTGGAGTTATAAAACTTCAGCACTTCTGATATAATCTAGGTACTTTAGTAGACTCTAGTCAAATTCTGGAGTGCCACACTGAAAATCAAAAGAGTACCAGCACTACCTCTTTACAGATGTAAGAGAGTGGAGAATTCCATAGTGGAAGAAAAAAATTGATTCTGTAAAGGAGTTTAATCACTACATGATCTAAGAATTTTCCACAAAGTTGGACTGGTCCTAGACCATTATCCATGATCAAAGATGAATTAAGCTTTTGTTCCAGATAAGTAAGAACTTTCAACATTTTCCTGCTAAAAATTTTGTTATTATGCCTACATGTATCTGCATGTAAGTAGAAAAATTTCCATCTGATGTGTTTTTGTTAATAGAATTTCATCATACAGAAGGGAAATGAAACAAGCCACTTAAAGGTGATAGTAAAACGCGGCACAACTACGGCCATGTTTGGATTTTTTCCATCGTAAAATGCATTTTTATCTCAACTTTTCAAAGCTGATGTGAAGGGTGGCTCAGCCCTATCGAGTGTCTTGACTCTTCTGTGCTGGCTGTGAGACAAAGGTTTTGGGGCCCTGCTCTTCAATTTGTGTAGGCATTGAACATTCCTGGCACAACCAATGCAACAAGAGATTCAGGGATTTGCAGTTGCCATTTCCTCTCACCATCCTTTTCTCTCCTGAATATCATTGACAATATGGAGTTTTGCAGGTTATTTAATTTCTCTCAAAGGCGCAGTGTTTCTTTTGAACAGAGATTATTAGCTCTTGGGTGTATACAACAAAGCCATTGCATGCTGTAGAAGCACTTCGTAATCCAGAAGGACTGCAGATTTGTTTTAAGCCTCTTTATGCATATTTTTTCCACTTCAACTGTCAGAGTTTTCAGTGGCAAAATGCACTGTCAAATGTGAATCACTTTTGAATCTCACTTTGCTGTAGCTACTGGAGCACTTGCTTTGCACTTCCCAAACGCAAACAATGATTCTCATTCTAGGTTGGAAATAGCCTGGAGTAGAAACAAGCGAAATAAACAAAGTCGTGTTATTATTAATCGTGTCCTAATGTGTAATAAAAGCACTGCTGAAGTTCTTTGGAGATGTGCTGTACCTGGATTATTCTGGTGTTATTATTGAAGATAAGGAGGGAAATGACTAATGGAAGGTAACTCAGAGTTTCAGTGTTAGTGTTGTGAAACGTACAGATCAGTTTCTGACTCTGATATCATCTGCATACGTCTTTGACCTGTCTCAACTTCCATTTAGAACAAGGCTTATTTCCTGTCAAAATTCCATAATGTCATGCATGTGTATTTAAACCATTCCTAGAGGTCTTACATCTATATGTTTTTCAAACTTATGGTTTATGATTATGTCTCTTTATTAGTAAATTTTCATCTACTTTAAAAATAAAACTAAGGCACATCTTTTGTGCCTTATTGTCATAAGGTTTACTTTGATTATAATGTGTGTTCAGGAAATATTAATTCACTTCAAAAGAAAATATAATATGTTTGGGAAGAAATTTTAAAATGCAGACTAAGCCTCCTAAGGATGATGAATTTAAAGTTATTTTTAAATTCACCAGATGCTTGATTGGTTGTTGGAGAGTAAAGGTTATTTTGGCTTTCATAAAGACAATTGTACCACAAAACAGCCAAAGCAAAATGTAGTGCAGGATGTTAAATTGTGATGCTAGCTTCTTTTTTTAACTCGGTCTTTGAAACTTTTGTTGTGTTTTGCTCCATCAAGGACTGGTTGCAGTCAGTAAGGAGATATTTGGTAGCCTGCATTTAATGGGACTGCACAGTTTCTCATTAATGTTGTGTTTAAACACTTAAGGTTATGTAAGTCATCCAGTTTAGGGGACAGGAAAAAAAAAAATCTTCTCCTAAGTAAGATTGTCAGGGATTACTGGGATTTCTTTTGGGTAGAGTTCGTGGCTTCATCTTACTCTTGTCTAGTCACATCACCTAAACTTGGACCATGGGTGTGATGCTTGTGTATTTTACTGCTTGTGTATTTTACTGCTTTAATTCTTAGTGCTGCTTTCATACACAATTTTAATGGATTTAGGGGTTCACTTATGTGAACAGAAATTGTACAGTCTAAATATTTTGCAAGTGGACATATCTTTCTTTCTACACATGGATTCTATAAGAAAGGTGGTTTTCCTGCCTTACATCAGGTGGTTGCTGTAAAACTCAGCCATAGCCTACTGACGAGTCAGAACCTCTACAGGGAATTAACTGCACTTGTTCCTTTTCAGATATGCAAGGTGAGATTGAGTTTCACTGTGAGGACCTCATCTGTGTGAACACTGCTGAATGCTTCCGTTGAAGTCAATTGGGCCGTGAAAAGTCTAATATAAGGGCCTGGGATCTAGACAAGGAATTGGGATACTTGAGTTCCTTTCCTTGGCCACAAAATTTGCTTGACATTTATTAAATCACATAAATACTAATCTTAAGGGGAACAGAGGGTTAGGTAACTGAATATGTTTCCAGATCTGTATTTAACCTCTGGATGGCATTTACCTTATCTTCCTGTCAACACTGATGTCTCAGGTACCATTTTGATTCCCACTGAAATCAGTGGAACACAGTGACTTCACCAGCCTGGTCCCTCTGAAATTTTTGAAGTTTAGAATGAGAGAAGTAACAGCCAGCAATAGCAGCTCTTTTCTTTGTCTATTAAAGGAGCTTAGATGATTAGCTTAGTGTGGTATAGGGCATTTCTTTAATTTTATATAACTTTTCTGCTAATGATCCCTTTGAGACTAGAAAGCTGAACTGCCAGATTAGGTGAGGTGGAAATAGTGTTTAGGGATATTTTTTGCCTTCCTTATATCTGC
This sequence comes from Thryothorus ludovicianus, assembly GCA_013397245.1. Classification (NCBI taxonomy): domain Eukaryota; kingdom Metazoa; phylum Chordata; class Aves; order Passeriformes; family Certhiidae; genus Thryothorus; species Thryothorus ludovicianus. The sequence continues at coordinate 203,435 of VZTB01000820.1, read as the reverse complement.
AGTTTCTTTTGAGCAGGGAAGGTTCTACATTTTTGGTGGCTGAAATAAATCAGTAAGGCATAACAGGAAATGTTCTGGAAGACCCCTGAAGAACATGAAGTAAGGTTTTCTATTTGTGAAACTGTCCTGGTTTAGGGCAAATTTTGGGAGAGGGGAAGAAAGGAAAACAAACAAACATCTAAATGAACCACCCCTCCCCTTAGCTGAATCGGGATAGGAAAAAAATTTCCTTGGTAGAAAGTGGAAAAAGTTGTTTATTTAACAGATAAAACAC
>VZTB01000820.1:113229-203092 GCA_013397245.1 Thryothorus ludovicianus | reverse complement strand
GAAACCTTTATCTCTCCATTACTCTAGGAGTGATTTCTGATTTCCAACAAATATTTCATGCTTCAAATCCAGGTTTATTCAGGTAGATGTTGCTTTCTCTGAGTTGGAAAGGCTCGCAGTCTGAGAGCAAACTATCCTGCAAAAGCAAAAAAATTCTGTCTCCGGGGTGAAAATGTGCCTATAATGGCAAAAAGAAAGATGTCTTGTATAAAGAATGTATGTGTACAGCTGATTTAAGAAGTCCATGGTAGTTTTCATTTTCAAATGACTGGTTACAGCAGATTAGGAGGAAAGAAAGCTCAGTTGGTTCTTTTGCATCAAAAGAAGCCATTGTTGAAACTGTGGTTAATTTATTAGGAAGAACATGCTCAACTGAGCACGCATTAACTAATGGCTGTGGATGAAATTAAAACAATTACAGAGGCAGTATTACAAAATGAGCAAGGAGGTGAAGCAGTCTTATGAAACTGCCTGGAAGTACAGCCAAGCACAATAAAATATGTTTGGAAGGCATGTTTGGATTAATAAATGGAGACTACTTTTTATCCTGTAGATACAGAATCCGTTCCCAGTTCTACCTAAGGTAGCATGGGGAAATCCATCACTTCCAGGAAATAAAGCAGGAGAAATTGTTATATACCCCCCGCTGAGAGACAATGACTTAAGATCAAGTCTTCAATAAAGGCCATAGGAATATTAACAGCAGACAAGTGTAGTGAAACAGATCTACTCATTCCTACGATGATGCAGTATTGCCTGCATATGGCCAAAGGATATCTTGGAGAAGGAGCACTGTGTGTCTGTAATAACTTTTTCCCAAGATCATTTTCTGTGTCAGATATAGTTAGGGCCTGACGGACTTGTCATTTTCATTACAAAGTTGTCATTATCACGCTTAGAGATAAAGTCCTGTGAAGCCATCTTTTTCAAAGGAGAACATAAGTGACAGCTTTTAGACTTGGGTGCAGATCTTCCAAAGACTTTTTGATGCCTCAAGTGATTGATTAGGTGAGAGGCCTTGTTATTCATAGAATACTCTTTTGAAATAGAGGGAAAAAATTCTTGTCCAGCTGTATTGAATAAATTCTTGTCCAGCTATTGAATAAATTCTTGTCCAGTCTATTGAAAAAATTCTTGTCCAGCTGTACATGAATAGGAAATATTCAAAAATTGTCTCTGTATAGTTCCAACTAAAACCTGGAAGAGAAATGACAAATAAAATTACAAATAAATTAATTTTATTACATTTTAAACAGGGTAATGTACTGCTAATTTTTTGCCAGATAATTTTTTGCCACATCTTGATATACTAACAAGGAAATAAAATGTTACCTAGTGGATACTAATTTCCTTTACTGATAAGGTGAACAATTTTCTTATTAGCATGCACCTGGAAAATGAAACTTTGACATGGTGGGGAAATAATTCAGTTTTATGAAAATCTAAAGCACACTGGGACAAGAGAAGGATCAGTATTTTGGCCCTTGTGGAAAGAGTCTGGCTGGTGTTAGGGGCGCTCACTTCAGCCACCCCTCAGAGATCTTAGGATTCCACTCTAGTGTGTGCTGGCTACCATGGCAAGGATTACCTTACTTCCTTTAGAACATTTTTAATTTCCTAGCTAACTGGATCCAGCTGTTTCAGCCGTTCATGCAACACAGATATTTTATGCTAAATCCAAAGGGGCTAAATTAAAGCAAAATGAAATTTGCATATTGTGTAAAACTCTACTTGTTCAGCAGATCCAGATTATATGGTGCTAATCACAAACACTAGACAGAGTAAATCCTCTTGAAGTCACCCTGGGGTTAAGTCAAATGCTTTACTCTCTTTGACACATACCCATGAAATATGTAATCAAGCCAGTTTGACGTCCTCTCCTAATTATGTGTGTGTATTTTAAGCAGATGCTTTTCCAGCTGATCTCTGCCTTTTGAGATCTTTTTTTTTCATTATTAATCAGAAAATCATGCTGTATGTTAACAGCAAGTGCCAATTATGAGAAACTAATATTAGTTTCTTTGCTTAGAAACTGTGCTTTTGCAAAGACCATTGCCAAATAACATATATATGTAAAGAAAATATAAGAACCTCTGAATGTTTTCCATCAGGAGCATAATTGTTCTACCATGCATTTCACTTCTTCAGCCTAAAACTAAAATTTATTTTTCCATATAGTGGTTTTTTAGTTTGAGGCAAAAATATTTAATAAAGAAGTTCTCTGTTGGAAGTAGGAAGGAGTGCTTGTTTTCACAAAATTTAGCATTTAAATGATAAAAATATTTTTGCCGAAGACTACACTCATCATTTCTGTCAAGAATGTTGATGTATAAGCTTAGCCTTTCTTCAGTTTCCTTACTCATTGAGATAATATCAGGAGACAAATTCAATATTTGACTAAGCTGGGAGTCACTGAGTTTTAAATAAATGCTATTTTTATTGTGACTGTGTAAAAGTAGTCCTCAGGACTTGTGACCTAGTTGGTTCTACACTGCTCCTCAGCTGAAGTATGCAAACTTCCACTTGCATTTCACTGAAGTTTCAAACTGAGTATTTTCCCCTCAGTGTGTTTAGCAGAGACATCTACTGGCAAATTGTTAACTGGCATTCTCCTCCTCAGGTCCTACAATGCCATTTCTTATATCTCTGAAGGAGAGGCTAATATGGAAATGACTACTTTGAAGCTTTTAGATGTGCTGCAGCATTAAATTTATTATTTGTGAAGAAGCATTAAGTAGTATATCAACAGATACAAGATCAATAAAGGCAAAATAAAATTTTCCTATTTTCTCACTAATGTTACTTGCTATGGAACTGCCAAGCTACTTTTAGCAAAAATGTGCATATTAGAGAAAAGGGGTTTATGATCCATTATAGATGAACAGGACTAATTGCAAATCACATAATAATTGTTGCCAGTCTCCATTGATTTTGATTCAGTCAATATAAAATGGAAAGAAGGAAACCACAGGATATAATTGAAAGAGCTGTTTTGCCTACAGGGGCTGGTTTCATGTCCAATGCTTGCTCTGCACTCGCAGTTTATTTTTTCAATAAAGGTCTGCCTCAGCTGTCATCTTTGCCCAGATGTTAATGGCTCTCAATGGAGCCATTCCAGGTATGGCTTCAGCTCTTGTGTGCTGCCTGCTCTGGTTGTGGTTTAAACACTTAGAGGCTGTCAGGGGGGACCAGGACTCTCACAGCAGAGCTACCAGAAGGCCCCCTTGGGCTGAGGCCCTGAAGGAGCCCCTGGGAATACCCCTGGCTGTTTCACCTCTTCTGCAGTCCAGCCTTGCTGCCCCCCCAGGAGACACTCACATACCTTGGGGCAGGCGTAGCTTTGCAGAGGTGCAGGAGCAGAACTGAAAAGACACAGATTGATTACATGGCCCCAGCAAAAGGTCTTTAATATTTCAAAATTAGCCTTTGTATTTTTGGGTGACCTGTGGATTCAAGACACTAAGTAGCATCTCATCCATGAAGTTGGAGTGGGTACATTTTCTCACAATCACTGCTGGTAAAATATATTTAAAGGTCTAATCTGAGGTGCTCAGTTAAATGATTTTTTTCTGATTGGCTTCATTCAAGTAAAATATCCCTATTCTCTGAATCTACTCATCCTACTAAGCCTACTTTGGGCATTTGTGTGCTACATTCCTACAAACATTCATTTTGTAGTACTCTAGGTTTATATGCATTTGTAACACCATTTCAGGTCTGTTATGCTTTCAGACCCTGTAGCTTGCCTAATTCCAGATTTGAGATATACACACTGCTCAACCATATCACACCCCCTATTCCCTCATTTTCACCCACATCAATTTTCATAATTTTGGCAACTCTCTACAGTGGTATGATCTTCCTTCTATACTATATAAAGAAAAATTGGAGCAAATTGTTTCTAGGTGAATGAGTAGACAACAGGGTAGGTCAGGTGCTCACACATTTCTGTTTGAGCCTTTTTTGGGAGGGAAGTGGAAGTCTGCCTTGAAAGGGCAGACTTTTTTCAATATAGTTCACATAATCACAAAAATTATTTTTTTTCCTTCTTGTGGCTATATGTTAAGCTGTGAAATTCAGCTTCTAATTAGTAGAGAACCAAGGCCTAAGGGTGAGTAATTTACTTTCTAATGTATACCAAAAGCTGTTATGTGGGCAACTGAAAGCAACAGGCCAGTACCTTTTCAGAGTTCTTACAGGCACCTGTTTTTAATTTTTTGCATTTATTTTTCCCTTTTTCCCTCTTGACATTAGTGGAAGCTTTGTTGTTGTTGTTTTTGTAGAGTTTTGGAAATGGTATCATGTCTGTTAACAGAGATGTTGTCAACTATTTTTTCAACCCAGTTTCAAATGGACCAAATATCATTAGGTTTCTTTTGTTGTAATTTTTTTCTTCTCCACTGGTTTTTTTTTTTGTCGGGTGTGAGAATATCTACATTTTATTTTTATTTTCAGATAAATGAGTTCTTCTAGAGAGACATGAGACTCAAATTTTACTTAGGCTCTGGTTTTACATCATCTGCTAATTCACCATCATCACTGCTGATTAGGTAATTAAGAGATTTCTATTTCCAGACACACCCCCAAATCTTGGTCAGCGTTGATGTCTAGAGGCTGAGTAGTCAGTGTATCTACTTCTGAGCTCAGGCAAGTGGCGACCTACTAACTGCAGTTTCATCCACAAATCCTCTGTCTCCACAAATAAAAATCATTAAACCCTCCAGCTGAATGCTTGAATTCTCAATCCTTGTTAGGGCTGTGGGTGCCAGAGTTGGCCACTTCTGTCTCCTTTTCTGTAGCCAGAGTGTCATGTAAACTGAAAGAGGCTGCTAAGCAGAGGCTTAAATTAAATGTCAATAGAAGCTAAAAAACATGAGTAAGGCCCAAAGGAAGCAGAGACTAAAGCCTCTGGTAATTTTATATTAACATGGTATCGGTGGAGAACAGAAGCTCCATGGACTATCTTGGAGAATAATGTGGAACATACTTAAGCCCCACCCTATAAATCAGATGTTTCTTATAATCTAAAATGTATAATGCAGTCCTGATTGCCTTACCACACAAGTACATCCACGGAATTGGAGAGTGCTCAACAATGAGCAGCAGCACAAATGAGTGCTCACATGAAAAGAGACTAAAATAATCAATGGCATCCTTTGGGGATGCGTCTCTGCTTATCAAAAAAAAAAAGGAAATAAAAAAAAAAGGAAGCCTGTATGGACTTAAAACCCTATTTAGCAGAACACAAATCTATGTTTTCCCATATACAGCATTTTCTGTGTTTGAAGCATTCCCATAATGCCTTCTGTTCCTGCTGTTCCATAGGGCATTTGCTATTCTTAGAAGAAAGTCACCAGCAGAATTAGACGAGTGTTCAAGACGCAGGGGGTGGAAACAAGAAAAGAAACTGTGAGGACAATCCAATTGTTCCAATGCCACTTGATTCAATAAGAACAATAACATTAAAAAGATTTGGGGTCTGCAAGCTGCTGTTGTCTGAATAATTTACCATGTGTGCAAAAGATCGATGAGGGGGCCTTGAGCTAGCCAAAAGGCACTGTTGATCTGGGCAGTCAAACTGCTGGGTAATTTCAATTATTAAGGAAAACAATGAAGTTCAAACTCCAGAATATCTTTTCCTTGATTTGAGTAATGCATATGGATGTTTGGATTGTGCAAGTTTAATTGTGAGAAACATAATGCGAAGAATAATGACTACCCAGTTAAGTGGGTTGACTTGTTTCTCTTAATCACTCTCATTAAATTACTAAGCCACTCATTTGTCTTTAACATTAATACACACTAAATGACTAGTGGATATTACATTGATAACAAGTCAAAGAGGAATTCTCACCTTTTTCAAGAAGTATCAGCTAAGCAAAGTAGATAGCTCTGTGCATCCATCACATACTGACAATGCAAAAGGTTGAATCAGCCTCACTGCAGCTTGAGCATCCCCATCAAGGGGTGCACAATTTGACCCAACATCAGGAGATTTTGAGAAGAAACCATAACTTTTTCATTATGTTATGAGAGTTTTACTCCTATAAAATAGCATTTAATAGCATTTAAAGTTATTTTGTATGTCTATATTGTGTGTGAAAAAACTGTGTTTTTTCTCTTACATTGCAACAAGCTAAAATATGACTGGCAATTTTCAAAGCACTGACTTTGACAGGCTTCCAAATTATTTTGCTATCCAACATGAAAGATCTCAAGTCATGCTGTATGTTTAGTGTAAGGTGTTGTGAGAAGGGTATGTGGGTGTCTTCTTGAGTTGTGGCTGGAGAGAGCTGGGGAGGAGCATCTCTTGTCAGCTACTCAGGGGATAAAAGGATCAGGCCAATGGCTGCATCCAGCACAGAAAGTTATCAAACTGAAAAAAGGATATAATTATTATTTTTATTATGTTTCTCCTCACTATTTTATGTGTATAAATTAAACAAAACCCTTAATCTCCTCCTTATTTCTGTACCAGTATGTGAGAGACTACTGCAAGGTGGTGTTTTACAAGGACCTCTGTCCGCCACATGCTGTCCTGTGGTAGAGCTGAGCCTGAGGGGCCGGGTCACACCTTGAAAATGTGCCCATGGTGTTGTGCAGTTCCTTCTTCTTCACCCTGAGCACAGGCACAATGGGTTCAGCAGAGCAGCTTTGCTTGGGATGAGAGGCTGTGTGTTCTCCTGGGCCTCCCTTCCACCATTGCTTGTGTTCCTGTTTTTTCCAAGTACAGAAGATGAGGTTTCCTGCTAGTTAGTTGGTGGAAGCACAGGCAGCAGAAGTTTCAGGGCAGTATAACAGAACAAAGGAGATTCTGAAGTGCTGCCAAATGGTTAAGGGGCAGGAAATACATCAGACATACCAATTAGAAAATAGATGTTTAAAAGCGTAAGAGTAGAGGCTGCATTTTTGTTTAGTTTTTTATCAAATTCCTGAGAAAAAAACTTGCTGTGATTTGATGCTCATAAAATCTAAAAGCAGTGGGGGATACAATTAACAGATTGCTGCGATTTGTGAGATGAAACAAGAAATAAATTTGGATCACAGTTTCAGTAGCCCAAAGATGTTTTTATGTCATTCTTTCTTGTGCTTGTGGTGTTTGATAATGGTTAGACAGAATGAGATAAAGGGTGGTAAGTTTTTTGCCAGTGTGGGACTTACTAGAAGTTTCTGGGAGAGCAAAGCATATGTAATACCCCAGTGACAAAGGGCAAATAACAGCAAGGGCACATAACTCCAATAAACAACACAGGCGTGTGGTCTTTTATATAAAGCATTGTATAAAACATTGTAGGTAGAGCAGCTGCTGAAAAGAATATCAGGATGGATCTGAATAAAGCCCAGAAATGAGATCCATTATTATTTCTCTGAAGTCTTATTTACAACATAAAGTCAGATCACCAAGTGACGTAAGGTGATTTATGGCCTAAAAATATTAATGGAATTAGTACAGCTGAGCACCATTAGGAATCTGTCCACAAAAGCCTCCACCCACCCTGTGAAAACAAGACCAAATTCCCATTGTTGCATTAAGCTTGCCTTAGCACCACGCATCATCCAAATGGCAAGCAGTGACTAAGCAATGTTGTATTTTAATGAATATTCAAACATAGATACATTATTTTATTTCTGTTGGCTTTTTAATTTTCTAATGTCTTTTCAAGGTCTGTGCATCTGGAAATGGGAGGGAGACGTTTGCTCTTAGAGGAAAAAAAAAAAGGCACATTGCCATTTCATTTCTTTGTAGAGGTTCATAATGCGATTACCAAAATGTGAATAACAATCAAATAATGCAGAGGCTTATTCCCTATGGATAGCAAAAATAAATTTCAGTCAAACGTTTCCAGCAGAAATCTCAAATTTGTCATGCAAAGTACTTCTCTGCATTCAAACATAATGTATTTATGTGACTCAGAAACATCAAACATTAGGATAAATAGCCAGATTATAAGTAGAGTCCGCTTATGAAATGATTGGAATAGAAGTGCAATTAATGAAACTGGCAGAATGGCTATGAAGCAGTGTTAATGCCTTGAGATTTAAAGAAAGCATCCAGATCTGCTTTACAGCACAGGGTAAAAGAGACACTTAGAGATTGCTTGCCATTCTCCCTGTTAACAATCTTTGACTACCTTTTTGTGTCTGTGGCTTACCATCACATCAGAAGGAAGTAACAAGCAATTTTTTCAAGATTCTTCTGGGCTCAAATTTTAAAGGGAACTGAGGCCTGAGGGGCCAAGGGGAAGAAAATCAAAAGACTGGCAACATCATCAATGCTTTCCTTCTACCTAAAAGCCAGGGTAACACTACATACTTTTAAAAAATCAAACAAAAAACAACAAAACAACCTCAAACAAAACAAATAAAAACTCAACAAGCAAACCAGGAGCAGGGAAGAATGGTGAGTTCATATATCTGACAAAAGGGCTTCTTTGAACTGCTTATTCCAACTTTCCCAAAAACATTAACCTGGCAGAAGTGTTCTCTTACGTTGCTGCAGGATTTCTTTCTCCCAGATGAGCTGTTGAGTTTCTGTCTCCTCACTTGCATTCTCTGCGTCCTTGAAAAGGAATGGATATAGTCTGAAATACCTGGATTGGATCTGCTGATGTTTGTGAGAGTTTAAGGTTAGGTAGGAGTGGCACAAAGCATATGAAATGCCAGATTTTAATAATTGTGTGGGTCCTTTGTTTCTGGGGCTGAAGGATGCATGTTTGTGAAAAACAACAGGAATAAGCATTGCCTGCTCTCTATTTGTCTGTGTGGATGTGGTTCTTTACTGGGCAGATAGTTTGGAGATGTGCATCAAGAGTCTGTGATCAGTGCATTGATTTATCAGCAGATTTTGTTAGTTTTCTGTGTCCAGCAGCTAGTGGTAATGGAATAAACATTCAAATTTTTTAAGGGCCTTGGACAGAATGTTCAAGCAGAGGTTGCTGAAGGCAACACCAGGCTCAGTTAGCATTATCTGATGGCAGAGGCTGACATTACTTTCAAGCAGTGAGAGGTGCTGAGATGCATGTTCGTATTCCTGTAACCTCTGACTCTACCTTTATGGAAAATTCTTTGTGCCTGTCCTTACTGGGTTCCCCCCCCTCCCCCCCAACCTTCTGGTCTTGTTAATTATCAGTATATCAATGTGACTTGATTAGCAGTAGCAGAAATTTCTGAATTTACCATAATGTATTATTGCAGGTAAATTATAACAGCCTCCTCCAAGTAAATGTTAAATTAATCGGGTATTCAAATCTTAATTAAGTCTCCTCAACAACAAGGTTTCAGGATACTTTGAATATGTTACTACTTATTTGAGTAAATGAATGTGTAAGTAACAAACCTCAGGATGGGCTTCATGAGCTGATTCAGGAGGAATCCAAGTCTGGGTGACTTATGCTTAGTACTGAATTTAGAGCATATAAAAGTAAAAACAAAAAAAAAAGGAAGAAAAAAAAAGGAACAATTGGAATTAGGACACCTATATTTTGAATATATGGCGTTGGAGCTAGCATAGTTTATATCCACTTATCTATAACCTACAGATCTTTATGAGAAGGTTTTACCAGGAAATAGATATGATACTCTGTAGTTCATCATATGGGAGGACACCTCTATAAAGGAACAAGTTTTATCAGTCTCAAATTTTTCTTTTCTTGTCTTTAACAGGACCTGCAAATGTTTTCCTCCAGAAAACCCTTTATAAACCTTCTTCTTTAAGTCAGCAATAATGATTTCAGGTGTCCAATCAACCTCTGTGCCCTGAAGCTACACTTGCAGTAAATGTGGAAAATTCACAAGGGCCACATGAAATGTTATGAGCTGGTATCTTACACCAGTGATTCCCTTCTCCCAGAAAGTTCACATGAAGTCCTTCTGTGCTCACATATGAGCTTTGTTTCTATTTGATGAGCCTCATAGACTACTGCTAGAAGGAGAAGTTGGCAATAGTCTTCCTTGTCCTTCAGGCAGTGCCCGGGATGGTTTGTGATAAGGCACATTCCCAAGGAATTTTAAGACCTTTACTTCAACTGTTAAATTCTGAAACTAATTTTCATTCTGTTTGTGTGTTGAGGCCAAGTAGGAGTCTCCCAAATCTCAGAAATGTAACTCTAGAAGGAGCTGAGTCTTCTGCAAAGCTCCTTGATTACACTGATATAGCCTTTGCTTGAAGATGTATTGGACAGCAATGTATTTACTAACCAAATTATTCTCTGACATTTAATCTTTATGAAATGTAAACCCATTTTGGAAATCCGCCGTTTCTGAGCTTTTGGGTTTGTTTTTCTTTTCAAAGAAATGTCATTGATCTTGTGCCTAGAAAATGTGGAAATATTTTAATTTGTTATAGACTTTCTTATATTTTAAAAGATACTAGTTTTTATACATCTTGTTAAGTGCTGTCAAATAATAAAGAGATGTGGAGTTCTTTAACTTTAGAAGTTTTCAGAAGTCAGAACTAACCAACCTGTGAGTTTTTCAGTTACATCACTAAGAAGGCATTTGGTGGAAAGACATTTCTCTAGGAGAGCAAGTTCTATCTCTTCAGCAGCTCCAGCAACTACTTCCTTAAAATCTTTTTGTAAGATACCGAGATGTTCATGGGCATTAACTCTGCAATGAATTTTGAAAATTTTCACTTTACATGAATTCCATCACTTTATATTTGCAATTCAAATTAGAATTACTTTTAATATGTTACAATTTCATATATAATAGGAATTCCATTTCTTGAGCAGTTGTGTAGAAACCCTGCTTTCCCTTCAGAGAGATTGAATTTTATAATACAATGAAGAGAGTCATAATCAAGTCTGGCTGCTTACGGGTTATTAAAACTGTTAGTCACTGTGTCCATATAAGAGGAGAATGAATATATCATTGAAAAACTAAATTAGCAGCATAAATAGGCAGGCCTTTTTGCTTGAATGAGTCCATATGTCTCTTCTAGGCCCACAGAAGGACTAAATGTTTTACTCAATGGAATGAAAAAAAATAGCTCTTACAGTTCAAGGCTGAAGGCTTTCTGGCAAGTTTTTTCTGATGTTTATGTGGAATTTCATCTTTTTCAGTTTGTGCCCATTGCCTTTTGTCCTGTCACTGGGCACCACTGAGAAGAGCCTGGCTTCATCTTCTTTACAATCTTCCCTTTGGGTATTTATGCACATCAAGAAAATCCCCACCTGAAATATCTATTCTCCAGACTGAACAGTTCCATCTCTCTCAGCTTCTCCTTATAGTAGAGATAGTCTAGTCCATTATTCATGTTTGTAATCTTTCACTAGACTCACTCCACTATGTTTTGGACTGTGGAGCTCAGGGCTGGACACAGCACTGCAGATGTGACCTCACCAGTGCTGAATAGAGGGGAGGGATAACGTCAATTAGTGCAGCCCAGGATACCATTTACCTCCTTTGCCACAAGGAGATCATCTTGTTGTCCACAAGGGCACCCAGACTCTTTTCTAACAAAGCTGCTTTCCAGCCAGTCAGGCCCTGACCAATACTGATGCCTGGGTTTGTTCCTACCCAAATTCAGGACTTCGCATTTCTCTTTGTTGATCTTAATGAATTCCTCTTTATAATTCTCCAGCTTGTTAAGATCCATCTGGTTGGCAGCGCAATCATTAGTTGTATCATCTGGAAATTTGTTGAGTGTGCATGCTGCCCCATTGTCCAAGTTATTGATAAAGTTTTTCAATGGTAAAGGACTGACTATCAACACCTGGGGTACATCAGAAGTCACTAGCTTCCAGCTGGACTTTGTGCCATTGATCACTGCTCTCTAAGCCTGGCAGTTACGCCATTTTTCAGTTCCACTTCATTGTCTACTTATCTAACCTATACTTCATCAGATTGTCTGTAAGGATTTTATGGGAGAGAGTGTCAAAAATTCATAAAGTCAAGATATACAGCATCCTCTGTTCCTCTCTCAATTGCCAGACTGGTGATCTCATTGAAGAAGGCTATGAGGTTGGTTAAGCATGTTTTACTCTTTGCCAAACCATGATGACTATTCCTGAACAACTCCTTGTCCTTCATGTACAGAAACTGTTTCTGGACTCATTTTCTTAATCACCTTCCCTGAAACGGAGGTGGGGCTGACCACCTGTAATTCCCTGAATCTTCTTTCTTTCCCTTCTGCTGGGAAAGAACTATTAAAAGTCCTTTTTTCCACACCCGAGGTGAAAAAAGAAGCTTAAACTCTTGAACTCTTGCTTTCAAGGTTGTTTATTTTATCTTATCTATAACATTCTTTCTCTGACCTGCTGAGCTCCTTCCAGCAGGACGGTCAAAGGCACTCTACATGCTTATGANCTTGTGACTTGCAGTTCTTTTAAAGCTGGCGATCCTTCCCATGGGCTAAAATCCAAACCACAGGTGTCTTGGGCTCTGTGCCAAAGTCTCTGAGCCCCCTGCCTGGGTCTCTACGCCTTTAGTGCAGCCAGAGATGAACCTTGAGCTCCCACACCCTTCCTGAGCATAAGAATGGCATTTGCTTTCCTTCAGTCCCAGTCTTAGGGAAATTCTCTCAATCACCATGATCTTTCAAAGAATATCAGGATTGGCCTTGCAAGCAACAGCAACCGGCTCCGTTGGCGCTTGTGGGAGCATCCCATCCAGGCCCATGAAGTTGTTTGTGCCCAGTTTATTTTAAGCGTTCCATAACATGATCCTGTTTCTCTGATGGTAAGTTGTCTTAGGCTTTTCCTCTGAGCTGAGGGCATGGGATTCCTGAAGGCAAGACTGACCAGTAAAAAATGAGTCAAAGAAGACATTGAGTTCTTTACCCATTTTTGTGTCCTTCCTCATCAGGGCTTCTGCTTGTCGAAATCCTTCTTGTTACCAGTTACATTCCTTATTGCATCCATGCAAGTTCAGACCATGGCTCTGTGCTCCTCCCAGGTCACCTTTCTACTTCTTGTGTTTTAGTTTAGTGGGGAGCTCCTTGTTCATCCATGAAAGTCTACTGCCTCAGCTATGTTTCCTGCTTGCTGGGATGGATCACTCCTGAACTTGAAGAAGGTGATCCTTGAAACCTGCTTTTTTACCTGAAATGGATTTTTTCTTATCAGGTTAAAACCAAATTTTTGCAGTCACTAATCCTAACTATGCTGGGAAGCATTTCTGAAAAGCTGGACAAGGTCATCCAGCAGCTGGGTAATAATGGGCATGTGGGTATGTAGACTATGTATCTGCTTCAGGAATAATTTAAATCACTACCAAAATTTCACATTTATTTCCATGAGCACAGAATAAGGAAGTGGGTTATTCTTGTGGTTCATGAGATCATTGTACTGTTCAGAGAAGAATCAATCTATGTTACACCTATGGGAATGGTAGCAAGGGAAGAAGATGGAGCCTGTAAGCTCTTTATGGGAATAGTAAAAAATGGTTATTGAAACTAATCTTAAATATTTAGAGTTTAGCCCTGCCTGAAAAAGCTATTAAGGATTTAATAGAAAATAAAAGCTTTTCTATTACATTTGTAACCGTATGCTAGCAATTAGAAGAGAATTATGAACTGGATATAGAATGTCATATGAAAGCATGAAATGCCTCCAACCTCTAAAAAGGAAAAATTCTCCCTTAAACTATCTGGACTTTCATAGTAATTGCAAGGCAGCCCAATAGATTTGACTTTACTAGGTTTTTCTATAAGTAGTCTCTTACAGGCATATAGCTATTAATGATATTTAATTAATTACTGCCAGGATTGAGGTCTTAATGAAGTTTTTATTTTCAAGCAATTTAAGGGGCTATTGCTGATGCAGTAATTTCTTTAAGAAGAATATCTTCATTTTAGAGCAAACATTTTAAACCTTTATCTGCAATACACACCTCTTTATCCATCAAACTTAAAATTTCTTATGTACATCTACATAAATATGCTTGTGTTCCTTTTACAAATTCTTTTTTAAAAGTTGTCTTTCTAAAATAAGTCCAGCAGCTCTTCACAAAACAAGCTCTTTCATCTCTGTTAATGTATTTTAGTGTTTCCCTCAGCAAACAAAACTTACATGGATATATTTTATGTATTGATTCTTAGCAAGAAACGGTTTAGATCAATGCTAATTTTGAATTTTCAAGGTACTGAAGAGAAGCATGGCTATAACGTGTTAGTAGTCGATGGCTTTTCTATATTCTACTAACACTAGGAAATGGACTTCATGGAATTTTTTTTTTTTTTGGTGGAACAACAGTTCCTAGCAAACAAGCAAGTTCAGCAGTGTATATTTTGTTCTCTCTCTGTATCATCTGTGTGGCATTCCAGGTGTACTTGCTACTTTGGCATATTTAATGAGCTATATATAAGCCAAAAGAACATTCAGTAATTAAAAAAAATATTATTAAATCATTTATCTCTGGAATTTTTAACAGAATTCTTTTTCATCTCCAAAAAATCATGCATTAAAGTTAGTTAAAGTTTTGGGCTGAAAGCTCAAATACCGGGTTTCATGTTAATAAATACAATTGTCGTTTACGTAGTGACAAATTTCAGCAGTTGCAGTTAAAAAATACAAATTTTGAAGAGGATAAATAAAATAAGGGAAAAGTTTTTGAGGTTTACAGAACAGAAGGGATTTTCTACAAGGCTCTAGAGACAGAATTCCTATAGCTTATATAGTTCTGCCTCACAGTAGCAGTGGGAGCTGAGTGATGGAGTCATTCACCCAAAGCTAGAAGATGGGATCAATGCCATCCAAGGGAGAGCCCCCACTGGAGACTACAATAGCATCGAGAAGGCAGCTCTTCAGCCATTTCATACACGGGAGGAGGTGAGGTACTATCCCTCAGAGATGCCCACCCCATGGCATGGCACTCATGTTGAGCTGTGGATAGGAGGATTCGAGCCTAATTAAACAGTAGCTGTTGAGCTGGCATGTGTTGTGAATAGGCATGACACCATTTGGTACTTAGTTGTGGTCTAGCATCAAACAGCTCCCTTGAACTGCAGATCCAAGGCACAGCTCAAAGAGTAATTCCGTTTGCCTGTGACAAGCCAGGGACTGGCTGACAGAACAAGTAGCATTAGCGAGGGTGGAGACTGCCAGCATCAATAATGATTATATGTGCTGCTTCTGCCTGTGATGAGCTGCCAGCTTGTAAATGCTGAACAATTGAGTGACCTTGGACAAACCAGTCCCAATAATGATACAGCGTTTGTTTTAATATGAAAGTGACAAGAAGGAAAAGATCACAGTGTGTCTCTCTTTCATGCAATCCCTCATCTCCAAAATGGATGCATCTCATGTGAGTTTAATAACTCGTTTCACATGCAAAGCCTCTTTCTCTGGTATTAAGAACATCTTCATTTTAAAGCTTAGAAAAGTTAAAGAAGACTGAAGGCTGGAGTCAAGAGAGGAAGATAGTTCTTATACCTGCAGTGGCTGTCACCTGCTTAGAGAAAATAGAAATACTTTCTGAAACTTAAATCTGTGTTTTGTCTCAGCTTAGGTACCTGCAAGTTTTTTGTATTTGGGAGCAGTGGCAGCCTGTCCCCCCTGGGGGACGAGGCTTGGCCATGGCTATCCTGAGGCACTGCATGCTGCTGCCCATGGCCCACATGCGGGAAGAGGAGGCATGGAGTGAAAGTGGCTTCCTTGGCACAGGGTGCCTCCCCAGTGCTGGCAAGCCTGGCCTCAGCATCCAGGGAGCTCAGGGTGGCCCCGTCCCACCACCAGGCTCTGCCTCCTTCCCTGTCCTTCTCCTGGTGCCTCCTCTGAAGGCTTGGCAGCCCCTGGCAGGCTGGATGCTGGTGTTCTCCAAAAGGATCTCCATGGCTGTCTCTGGCATCCTTTGCCAAATGCTGCCTCCTGAGAGAGGGAACTGCTCTCCTGGGAGCTGGGCACCCCAGGTGTTGCAGTGTGTCTCAGGATACCCCAGGCCCCTCCCAGATGATTCCCTGACAGATTTGTCAATCATTCCTTCCTTCCACATCCTGAACCCTGATGAATGCTGCCTGTCAACCCTGGAATTCCAGAAGGGTGTCAAGTGGTTGGCAGAATTCTAAAGATGCTTCCCACCCCTGGAAAGACATTGGACCATCCAAGTGTCCTTTGTCCCCTAGGACTTTCCCCCCGTACCTGGTTGGTGTCACCTGTGTTCCTTCCTTCCCCCTGTCCCCTGGTTAAAAGGGCTCACTTGCTATGCGGTTGGGAGTTCTGGTGGAGCTGTTACTGGATTCACAGGCCTTTGTGCCAGGAATAAAACTCTGAGTCGAAACCCTCCATCAGAACCAGCTCCTTTCCTTCACTATCACCTTGGAACCTCTCTGTCAAAGATAAACCTGAGCCTTTGCAAGCCTGGACTTGTCTCCAAGCCCTCAGCTGCAACATCCTGAGATCCTGAGGTACCACTGGGGTGAAAACACCAGTGCTGCCAGATGGGCAAACAGCAAGGGCCAGCCAGCACAGGCATAACCTCCTGGTAATATTGGATCAAACACCAATACCCAGGGCTCTGTACTCCTTCAATCCCCCCAGGACCAGGGTGCAGCCCTGCAGTGTCATGGTGCAGCTCCAAGCCCTGGCAGCAGATCCCAGGCCGTGCTCCTAGTGCAGGTGTCCTGTGGCAACAGGTGCTAGTGAAATTCATGGTTTTCTTTAATAATTTAGAAAAGCTGAAGGTGAGTAAAAGGGAATAAGGGTGTAAAATAGAGTAGTAGAATCTTATAAATTAGAATTTTTAAATTGAGGATAGCAATACCAATTCATTAATTGAATAAGAGCATAGACTTTTAAAAGCAATATATTTTTATGGCTGTGTTAAGTGGTTTTAAAGATATATTTTGCTCTCCTTTTCATAAATTAGTCTTGATAATATCTTCCTGTTCATGGAAGCAGAAATTCTCAAAATCTGTCTCCTGGCATTTTGCCATTTTGTGGCAGTAATAGATCATTCCCTTCTGACGGGAAGAGGTTTAAATAAATGTCAGCTCAACAAGCAGCTGTGTGAAACAGGCTGATCCAGCCTCTGTCTTTGGGTCAAATACTCACTGTCTCTGCTGCAAACGAAATATGAAAACTAAAGAGATGAAGTCCAATGGGGTGCATTCAGTTAGCATGGAAGAATTTCAAAACACTGTGAAGGATGGACCTGCATCTCAGCATCGCATACAATATGGAAAAATGTTCTTGCTGGTTACTGCAGGAGAGCTTTACAGCTGTGGAGGATCCTGTTGGCTTTAATAGGCTCTGAATGCATTACTGACTAACCTGGCTTACAAGCAGCTGACATTAAAGTGCCTGATGCTCCTGACACACTCCTCCATCTCTTCCCTGCCTGTAGATGAAGAGATAAAATCTGCAGGAAAGTAATACTAGTGTAGCCTAAAAGTCAAAATAGTTGAGCTTTATAGTGATGTGTTTAAATTCTGTCTTACGGAATATTTTCAGATAAAATTACAAACATATCACATATACACATCACACATACACAAGTTCAGTGAATATTATCTATAAAGAGCTGTAGAAACAAGGGAAAAGAAAGAAGTGTTATGAGATGTGGGAAACAAATAAATCCTTTCTAACAGAACTCATCATATGTTACAAGAAACTGTGGTATGAGTTAAGTCACATGAGTTGCTTGGGAGTTGCAGAAGAAGATAAAGACTGCAGTTGCTGTCTAGCTGTTGAACAAAGTGAGCCTTCAAGGTTCAGCTTTTAGTCAGAAATAATCAACATGCTGTCTTGTTACCAACACTTCTTGTTATCTGCTCTGATAAAGAAGGATCTAAGCTTTTATATTAGATCACATACTGAACTTGACAGCATCATTCCGATAAAGAAAGAAAAAAGAGAAGAGCTGTAATGAGTACGTTTGGCAGGACTCACATTGTCAAGGTCTCAAAAAGAAAGGTTTTTATTATTTTGAGTGATTGATTGGCCTGAACTTAAGGTGAGTCAAGTCTCTTCAGGACCATAAAACTAATTTTTCTGACCCCTCAATTTTTAGTACTTTCCTTTTTCCTTTTCTGTTCTATGTCTAAGACAGGTGAAATGTTTTAACACAGCTTCTAATGATCCTAAAAATTCTGTTATTCATCATAACTTCAGGATGTTAATTTATTTCTTGCATGTTCAGCGATTGAGAAAGGAGAATGTGATTAAGCCAGCATTCCTTTGCTTTCCAATTTATTTATATGTTCTCCAGCAGTACAAAGGGTGTTTTAATCCTGTAAAACTTCTATCTTCAGATGGCATGTGGGAGAGTAGAACTCTCTGGGACATTAGAGAGTCTCTCTTTAAATTAAAAGGTAGGCTTTTCTATCACTTCTCAACACTATGTAGAAGTTTTGATATCAGAATAGCTCAGAAGAAATTAAGAAAAATGGACAGAGCATAATATTATTACAAAGACCTGAGAGCAAGAGGTGTGTCAAATAAGCCTCCTCATACTGTGGAGAGCATGGTTATCAAAGTATGTGAGAAGACAAGAAATAGAAAAAATGCTAACCAGTGTAAAAAACCTCCTAGGGCAGTTCCAAAGTGCTGAAGTTTCAGCAGTGTGCTGAAGGGGTCTTGCTGTGTAGCTGTCACTACTGCTTTGTCTCTCATGGGGAGTTCAAGTTGACTGCCTGCCATTGTCACTGAAGACCAGCTCATCCTGCATCTTCTGACCTCCCTTCATAGTTTGTATTGATGCCTTCTTCTTTGAGTAGGGTGTCTGAGTTGTAACAGGTATTATAATGAAAGGAAAAAGGGTTGAGAAGCTATATCACAGTCCAGGCTAATACCTTCTGAAGAATGCTTCATCTAATCCTGGTGTCACTTTTGGTGACCCTAGAATAGAACAACACACTAAGGTTGGTGTCCTTGCAGTTCCCTTTTAGTCTCACTAATTCAGTAAAATTTCCCTGTTGAAAACTGCTCAGTAAATTCAAACCATTTGTAATAAATGTTGAAGATATTCTTAAACTCTTAAAAATTATTGAGGAGTTTCATGGAAAAATGCCACTGAGTACTAGTAAAAGATTTTGCAGATCAGAACCCACAAAATTATGGGACTGGTATTGTTCTCATGAAAGGAAACGGGGCTGATTGTTTGCATGTTGTTTCCCCCTTATCCTACCATATCCAAGAAGACAAAAAGGTTTTGGAGAGAGGTAAGTGAATATACCAGTTCTGCATGAAATGCAGCCACACTGAAGTTTGATAGGTGCAACCTTTAAATGCATTGCCATGCATTTAAACTAGAACCTCTTAACTATATAAGCTTTCCTGTTGAGTTTGCAGTCAAATGTTTGAACAGTTTGATTAATCACTCTACTTCTAATTGGTCTCAAGTTTGCTGCTGCTTTGAATTGTGTTCTCGCTTCTGTGAAGTACCTCAGCAGGGTGATGATTCCTGTGGGATCCTTACCTAGGTATGTAAGACCACCAGAGGTTTAGTGAGGCCTGGAGGGTTGAGTCAATAAAATATTAAATTGGTTGAGTCAAGAGAAATATTAGAATCTTGGGCAGCCCAAGACAGCCATTCTAAGTTCAATTCGGACAAGAATATTTGTTGCACTTAATAAATGAAATAGACAAAAGAATTATCTTTAATAGGCTTAAGTGATTTCAGCTGCAAACCAGAGCTCCTGACTGGTCAACTAGAAACTCCAAACCAAGACAATGTTATCTACAAGGGTGTCTTTTGTGCCATTGCAGCCATCAAATTATCTCATGTATTGAGTTAAGCATCTTCCGAGAAGGGGCAAAAAACAAAACAAAAAAAAAGAGAAAGAAATAAACAACATAAACATAGTTTATCAACAAGTTTTGTAATTCAAGGCTAAGATATAAAAACAGATTCTTTGCTTTGAGTATGGCATTTGCATATCTTGTGTTGTGCAACACCTGTGTATAGCCAAAGGTCACAGAGCTAAGCATGTGCCAAATTTCTTTGCCAACAGTAGTGACACTCGGTGCCTGTTAGGCATAATGGCCACATACAATGGGAGTTATTTCTGAGGGTTTTCTTTTCACAGTGCTTTAAATAAGAAACTCTTTTCATGGTAGTACTTTCCATTTACAATAGCAAGACTGCACTCAGTGGGGCAAGAATGAAAAGGAAAGTAATAAGGATTATCTGTGTATTTATTTCCTTAAATTGCTTCTTGCCTGAAAATTTTCATTTACCAATAAAGGCATTGTAGATATCTTTGGAAAATACACTGCATAAGAGAAAGAAATGCATGGTAGGTAATATTAAATTAAAAATAAATTTAATAAAACACACAAAAAAACCCCCAAAAAACTCCAAAAGAAGAGCTGCTGTTTCTGATGTTTTCCTTCAGTAGCCCTGATAGTGTTCTTTAACATCTTAAAGTATGAATCTCATAGAACAGTCTGAAGAGCAGTAGCCACTATTACCACTTTGGTGGTAATATAAAAAAAGCATTCCAATAACTGAGAGCTCCAAAGAAATCAGGGAAGTAAAATATATTAGTTTATTGTTATGTGTGATGGCAAACTAGAATGTGAAGCCCCTCAAGGGAAGACATAAGTGAATCTGGGCCCCACCACAGCTTCATCCTTGTAGCTTCATCCCTACCTCCTAAGAAGGGAACCTTTGCTAGTTTGCCTTTTCCTTGTTACCTAAAAATGGAATTTCATGAGCTGGACCTTCATTTCTAAAGCCTTGCTGTTGTAAAAATTACCTGAAATGGAAATGATAAGGAAAGTGGGGTTTTTGAAGCCATTTGTTTACACCTTAACTGCAAATTGCCTCATTTGACAGAACTGCAGCAGCCCCTACTCTTTTTCCCTTCCTTCTGCAGGGCTCATAATGTAATGGGTTGCCATGGGAAAAGGCATGGGATTCCTCAGTGCATTCTGCCTTGATTCTTTTCCCTGTCAATGGCTCTCTCTGTGTTGGCAGCACTCATCCTTCACCAGTGCCTTGCTCGCATCAGTGTTTCCTTTTAACCTTGCCCAAGTCTGTCTCCAGAGGCAGTTCCCAAGCTCACCATAAAGTTTGATTTACAGCATGAGACAGCAAGTGGTGCACGTAAGAATTGTTCATGTCTTCAATACTTCAACTCTCCTGAACTGAATCTGAAGTACAGATTTTGACTGATTTATGGTGTTATAGCTTATTGAAGCTAGTATAAGGCCAGGAGTGGTTATTTTTTTCAGAAGCACACTACCTACAGTCTTTATAAGGAAGCAAAAACTGCAAAAAATTACTTTATAATATTAACTTTTTTTACCTTATATTTCTCTTTAGACTTCTGTTTAGTAGATCTGCTCACTTAACTTGCAATTGAGTAAAATATCAATTCCATGCTTACAAAATAACAAATTAGTCTTAATTCAGCACACTTTCTTATGCTCATCAGCCTTTTGACATGGAGACCACACAATGCAGTGAGGTGCAGTGGGCTTCAGAAGCTCAGAGGAATGAGCAATGTAATAAAAACCTTCCAAAAGTTAATTCATGCCAGCCAACACTGCAGGACATTCTCCTTATAAAAAAACCTGATGCTGTTTTACAGGAGTGATTGCTGATCATCCCACAGCAGTGGCTATACTTTAAGAAGTTCTGGCATCTTACTTTTCTTACATGAGGTCTTGAGAAGTGAGGCTGGAACTATAACATCATTGCTGAAACCTGTGTGTTGAGAATGTGTAACACTGTGCCCAAGGAGCCACTTTTTGCTCTGTTTTATCTTTCACTATCTGTGAAATGCTTTGTGTGTTCACACATCTCACAAGCTCAGCAATGAAATATAAGAGGTCTGAGCCTGCTACGTCCAGTCAGAAAAGAAAGCTGCAGGAGGAAAGGTGTGTCAGTGGGTCGCCTTATGGTCCTCAAAAGAACAGTGACTGATGTAAAGCAGACTTAATGCTGTGACCTCAGGGCAGACTATATGTTAGCTAAAGGTCTCTCTGGTGGTGTTAGTGTAGATAATTATCAAAACATTAGTCTGGGAGAAGCCCTATCATGATTCAGTTTAGTATGAGGTTCCAGAATTCAGAGCACTTTTTAATATTGACTACATGCTTCCTAATTATTAAGACACCAAATCAGAGAAATTTCAAGGCAGTTTTTATAATTCATTGTATTTGCTTTATTATCACTGCTTCATTAAGGACAGTCTTCCTTCCATGGTAACTATTATTATTNATTTCACTAAAAATTTTTTTTTTTTTTCATTAAAATGGATAGAAATTATTTTACTAAATTCCTGAATGTTACAAATAGAGAATGGGAAAATTGAAGGGTTTTTTTTGTTCCATCACAATTCAGCATCATGCTTTAAGATTTTTCCTCTGGAAACTTCTTTTAGTGTATTGTGATTCTTGGTTTAATTAAATAACTTGTGATATTTTCTGTATTACTCTGATGGGAAAGTTCCGTGGAGCCTTAGGAAGAGCAGAATACAAAAACCACACAAGAGCAGAGATGGAGCATTCCACTACTTCATACACAGGCAAGGAAAGCCTTGGTTCAGAGATTGTCAGAGAAAAAGAGGAAAGGTGTCCAACCAAAATTATGAGTAAGGAACCAGCTGTACTGCAAATCAATATGCCTTGGACACCAAAGTGTTTCACTAACAGAGATTCCAAAAATGTTATGATAAATATTCTGCTAATATAAAACCTATAGGAAGGTGCTGAGGTGTGAGTTCTGGGCACAGCATTAGCCATTCTTCTTCACCTAATGCAGGCAGGGTGAGCTTTGAAGCAGAACTGATTTATATCCTTGCAAGGCTTTAGATTGGGATCTGTCATCTTAGGAAGGAAAAGAAGAAGTTGTCAGGGTTTTCAGAATATTTTAAAGGGTTCTCTTCATGCTGAGGGAAAAATTTCTTCACACAACCCCCCTCCTCCCCTCCCAATATTTAGATTTCTCTTTATATTCAGTGTATTTTTGGTGCAAGTTGTATGTAACCATTAGTCTGCACCTCCCCTCAGGGGAAAACAAAAACAAAAACAACCCACAAAACTTGGAGATGTTAGAAAATCATGATACTGTCAAGTAACATTGGTGGCTGAGTCTTGTAGAAAAGTTATTTGTTTGAAGAATTCACCTAACTGCAGATCTGATGATAGATAGTATGAGTTTAGCTGAGAAGATAACAAAGGTTCTCCTCCAGCTATGTTACAGTGATTAGAAAGTTGCTCCTGACTTGAATAAGTAAATTAAAAATTAATAACTAAGTGTTCACGCAAAATCAGTGTCAAATTAGTCTTATTGGCTTGAAAATGTAAGACTTACGGCCTCATCTTACATTTTCTAAATTCCCATGACATAGCTGTCAGACAAAGAAAGAGCTTTATGCTCTCTCTGCCTTATGAGAACACAGACTTATAACACAGACTTATAACACAGACTAGTTGTGGAGAGTTAAAAATTCCAGGGAACAAGTAGCAGTTAAACTTCCACATGCTGACTTCAAGGAATTGTGCATAGCAGGCTCCATTAAACAAAGGACTGCGACATTTCATAATAAAGCAGAAAACAGGCCTGGATGTAACATTCAGATTTCTAACAGCTGCCAGGAGAATTCATGTGCTTTTATAGTACAAGCTTCTCTTGTATTTTGTCCTTAGGATGACAGAATCATAAGTAGAAGTTGTTCTGTTGGACTGAGAAAAACCTTGGGACATAAAGCCTTTAGAGATAAAATGTGAGTATCACATGAATACATACTTTTAGGGATGATTTTGCTGTTCTCACAGAAATCTCTGTGGGCTCAGTGCTCTGGAGGTACAGTTTGAATGCTGCTTCCATGAGGTGTGCAAGGCACTCTGCCTTTTTGAGAAAGACTCCCCAATCATCTTTTATGTTGCTGGTTTTATGGTTTTGAAAAGTCATCCTGACATTATTACCTCTGCTGAGAGTATGGCATGGGCACATGGAAGAAAAGAAAGGATGGACAGAAATACATACTCTCCACTGGCTCAAAAAAGAAATCTCTTAATATCCAACAGTAAATTAAATGTATCTTACCTGGAGCTTACTTGAATTCTCAGATAGCCATTAGTCTAAGAAGCAGTTAACTGAAATTGAATTGCACCTGTAATTAAAACATTTATACTAAAAGTGAGTCAGACAGCTGGCATGTGCAACTTCCTTGCTTTCATGCAACTCCCAAAAATTTTTTTAAAAAGGCGAAAGTATTCCTTACTATGATGTTTGAAAATTAGGAGCTGCTTCTTTCAGAATGTGCTGCTTGTTTTATTTAGAACAGAGTCTTCGAACTCTCCTCACTGTGTGAAAACAGAGCTTGAATTAGCTGCTCTAAAGAAGTGGGAGATGGGGCATCAAAGAGCCTTCTGTTCATTAAGATAAACACTGAATATGTGTTTCGTGTTTAGTTTCAGTATAACATTCTGAATAGAGGATTAAGCAGTTGCTTCCCACAGTCTTAAACTATTGAGATGGTGTGGGAGAAAGAGGAGTATAAAAGGATTTAAGCTATTATGCAAAGAATTAGTGTTGAGAGAGTAAAAGGTCCCCCTATTACCCATTGAATTCTGCATGGATTTAGTTGTGTTGAGAGTGTAACATGGCTCTCTGTTTTGGACACACAGAAAGTACATAATTAGGTTACAGGATTCCATCTAAAGCTTCAATCTGGACACTGATCTTGTGAAATGGATTCTTGCCCATTGATTATGTACTTCCAAACCATATTATATACATTTCAGGAAAAAAAAAAAAAACATAGTTTCATAACGAAAATTTTCTTTTTATGTAATTCTTTTTGTAACATCTTTAAAAGAAGCCTGCCTTATTTTTTTAGAAGTACCAATGCCTATACATATTTTACCCTTCTTGCTCTCAAATGCAGTTATCTTTGCTGCAAAAACAGTCATAGTCCACCCCACTTTGTGTTCTCCAAACTAAATTTTATTACATGTGTTTTATAGATCAAGTTGATTGAACTGGTCGTGTGAGTCAAAGTGAAAGAGGAGTTTGCAATCTGTCCATGCCTATGCCTTTTCTGTGAGTGTGGATGATAAATATTTTTATGAATTGGCTGGTAGCCATTTACAGCGGTTTATTTTGAATTAAATGAATGAGATCTTGGTAACAGTTATGACCAATATTTCCGTTCTCTTACATGAGAGGAGCTTTTTTCTATTGACACCAAGGAAATATTAATATATTAATTGTAATGTTCAAGTTCCCTGAATGGCTTATATACCCTTGATTCTGTTTTAAAAACTTATGTTTAGTTGCTGTTAGCCAACCCATAAGGACATTTTCATATTTTGTTGTTGTTTTGGTTTTTCTTTAAATATTTTTTTTTACTTCATTATAACTGATTAGAAATTACATACCTTTTTTCATATATTTTTTCCTTTAGGAATCTGTAACTCCTTCCTCTGGGAAACAGGCAGTAGCTAGATTTGGTCTTCCTTAGGGCAGCTATTCTCATAATTCAGAGGGGAAAACTTACCAGGAATGGGTATATTTAATTTTTTTTGATAAATGTAGAAGCTCCGCCAAGGGATGACTAATCAAGTTGATTGTATTTTCTTCTGTTTATTTTCTTTTCTTGTATTTTATTCAAAACATTTCAAGATTGCATTTTGGGGGCAGGGAGTTGCATCATCTTAAGAAAATTTAATTTTCATATTTGCAGTGTAGCAGTGGTTAGAATACATTTAATGTGGTTTAAAGCTGAAGCACTCAAATTCGCAAAAAATTACTGTTACCAAGTTCATTCTCAAGAGATTTTTAGTGGGAGGAATAACCCTAGATAGGAGACAAACCTGAGTCAGAGACATCAGTTCTGTGCAAAAAGAACAGCCAAAAAAGCTCAGAAATTAATCGTAATGTATGCTTCTTGGAGGAAGAGAAGGACGGACTCCAAATGTTTGACAGGATTTCCAGGTTCCATGGCTTCATTAGCACATTGACTCACCAGTCCTGTTTGATGATTTGTCTCATTTGGGATTCAGTAGAAGGTGGCTACATCTTGGTTTCACTCCCTGCTGATTGGTTTGCTGAGATTTCAGCTCATTATTTCTCTGCCTCGTTGCTGTCTATGCTGACGAATAGTGAATCACATTGATACTTCTCTTATCCAAAGATATATGTGAGATTGGATTTACTGGAGTGATAATTTGTCACCCTTAAACCTCAATTTCTGTAGCTTTTTCACACCGAGTTAGAACAATAACGGTATATTTGTTTTATGTCTCTCTTCTTCCTTATCCCCAGTATTTAGCTTCTCATAATTAGAGAGATAAAAAATGTATTTGAATGCAGATCACAGAGGTTTCTGAGTACAGCCTGAAAACCTTAAGCACCAGAGCTTTCATTCTAGAGGCTCATTTCCAGTCTCTGCTTTATCTTAATCTCTTTATTCTAAATCTTTTATAGGTGTTGACATATGCCTATTTGTCTACAGCTCTTTCAGGAAGAACTAACATTTGAACATTTGGACTGCTGAAATTCTGGTTCTTTCAGAAAGGAGACGATATGTCATTACATGTGTGCTATTATGTAATGCAAACCAGGTCTCTGCTAACTCAGAATCATTCTTCACTGAATACTTATTTGACATCTGTATATCTCAGACCTCTCTGATTAAATATAATAAAAAAAAAAAAAAAATCTCATTCTATTTTGCATAGAACAGTCAGCTAACAAGACAGAGGTAATGCAAACAGAAGATGTTATCACCAGGCAAAACAAGCAGTGGATTTACTGTACCACGATGACAATTGTGAATAGTTTGAATGCACACAGTTTGTATCCTCTTGTAAGTGTGACATAACTTCTCCTTCTCTTCCAGATGATGTAACTGTCCCACAATCTCTGTGGCAAGGCATATGCAATTACTATAGAAGAGCTGACATTATAAATTTATTTATGGATTATCCAGTGCAGTGGCACTCTGAATTTTCCATGCTTGAGCAGTATTAGTTTACATAGCAATGCCCAGACTGAGATATAAGTTGGGATGGCAGATCTGAGATGGTGCTGACCTATCAGAATGCTGCAGTGTGCAAACATACATCAGCAATATGAGGTGTAACAGCCTCTCCTCAGGTTTGACAGAATAGTTTGGCAAGGAGGTTTGTACACAAAAGTACAAGCTTGCTTTGTCAACCTCTTCTGCTCAAATGTTGACTGCTACAAAAGTATATTCACTGGGGCAAAAAAAAGCTGAAAAATCTGGTGTGAAAAATCTGGTGCTACTGGGTAAAAGAATTAATTAAATGATCATGTTTGGATTAATGTAATGTCAAAAAATGCACATAGAGACAAAGTAACAAGGGGCATATTAATCCACATAATGCAGAAACTTCCCCTTTAACCGAGAAGACCTTACAGTTATACCATAGAAAGAAGTCACTGATGAGTGCAGATTGTGGACTGTGAGCATATTTTGTGCTGAATGTGTTCCTACACACATTAGACATATAAATACAGTGGATGGTATTAGATAGGCTTCATCTGATGTAATTTGGACATGGGATTAATTCTGATCCAAATTACAGAATGCATAAATTGTTCCTAATTTTTAAATAACTTTCAGGAGCAACTAGATGCAATTCACCTTAATGAAATAATGCAGCAGTAAGGAATAAAATCCCTAAACAGAGAAGGAATCAGGGCACTTGAGTCCTTCCTAGCACTTTCTTGAGAGGAAGTATTGATGATTTTTCTGAATTGTAAGTCTTACAAAAGGCTTATGATGTGTTATTACTTTTATTCTCAGAGATTTGTTCTGGTTTTTATTTTCTCTTGCTCACATTCTCGTCCCTAGAAGGGAGATGAGGTAAGCACTAGATTTATGTAATACACAGTATAGATAATTTTGTTGAACAAAATAAAAATAATTCACAGCTATTTTCTGAATATATCCCTTTTTCTTTTCAGAATAAACTTCAGCTTGGTGGCAGTTTTTCCACAAGGTTTTCTGTGACATCAGACCTAATTACCACCTATTTGCTACTTAAAAATATGGGACCCTGGCAAGACAGCTTCCTTTCTCCAATCATGGGGCAGGAAAGCAACTGCAGGCTATTGCATTTGGATTTGTCAGAATAAATAATTAAAAGGCTCATGAGCTTCTCACTAATGAACAAGGAAATGTGAT
Organism: Thryothorus ludovicianus; assembly: GCA_013397245.1. Taxonomy (NCBI): domain Eukaryota; kingdom Metazoa; phylum Chordata; class Aves; order Passeriformes; family Certhiidae; genus Thryothorus; species Thryothorus ludovicianus. The sequence goes on along the minus strand of VZTB01000820.1, from coordinate 175,044 downwards.
TAAGAAACTTTATAGGAGAATAGCTGAAAACAATATAGAAATGATAGCCGTGAATGAATGACTGAAATTTTTGAATAAGAGATTTCTTCAGCCAGGCACAAGGACAGTAGTTTAATCTTCTATTAAAAGATTCCTGAGAGTTTGGAAAAGCTCTGAATCAGGAGATTAGACACATCTCAGAAGCTGACAAGGCAGTCACTCCTCTTAAGACAGTTACTTTCTGGCAAATGCTCAGAAAAACTTTTTTTGTGTGTAGTTTTGGTTTTCTTTTTTGCTATTTCAAGGCTCTTCTGCCCAACAATGACTAGGATATTTCTGACTAGTCAATCTTTTATTCTCAGAGACTCTGAAAATCATCTTTCAGACCAAAATGTTCTAGAGATGCTTGCCAAGTTTGCTGTGACTAACATCTAGAAATTGCACTGATTAGCTTCTGGCATTCTTCCTTACAAGTGCTTTGCATGTTAGTATCTCATTAAATATCTTATTCCTCTTTATTATTCTTCAGCACAAAAAAATCTATTTCCAACTTATATCTAATCTGCTACTATGTTTTTAATGTATGCTCTCCCAGCTTATCTAAAGGACATAGCACATAATAGAGAAACTCAAAAAAAGTGAAATAACAGATGCTGCTGCAATTCTGCATATCAGGAGAAATATATCTTATTTTCTTCCTTTATACACATTCATAAATAAAGTGGACTTTTTATGAATAAAGGCACAGAAGTCAATGATATTATAAAATTTCAACTGTGGAGCTTTCCAGATACTCAGATATAAAAGTAATATGCACAGAAGTAAGTGTGAAATTCATAGTTACCAAGATTAATAAAAAAAGGTAGAATAAAATGTGAAACACGCTCATAAGCCTCAAACAGAATACTCAGCATTACAGAAAATACTCTGTGTCTAAAACCCAGAAAGAAAAATGCTCTTCTACTTCAAGAGATCTTTGGTGATTCTTTGCCTGTTTTTGTTCTTTCCACATGATGTAGACCCACCATGGTGCAGTGCACAGTGAGCATAATGGAAACTCCTTCAATAGGGGCATCTAGCAAAGTCACAACCTCTCCTCAAAGAGCAGAGATGTTGAAGAGATCTTCATCTGTCAGAAATTCTCTGCAGTTCTCTTTTCCAAACTGCAGAGTGTAGCAAAAAATGAAAAAGTCCTCCTTGTGCTTTTTCCAGGCCAAGTTCTTTGAAAACTTGTCCACAAAGTTTCTCTTGAGCCCTCAGGTTGCATGGGTGTAGTAAATGAAGCATTCACTTTTTTCTTCTACAGAAAGAAGTCTTGGAAGAATAATTCTTTATTATTCAAGTAAATTCCTTGTAAAATGACATTTTGATTTTATCATTACAGTTAGAATTTTATTATTTTTTATCTCAGATATGAGTTTGCTTTCTGTGCTGTGTTCCCATGATCTCCAGAGATCTGGAGAAAAACTTGTTTTTCAATTTATTTGTACCAGAACATCTTAGTATTTATGTATAGACTGGAGCTATAAATCTTGTAATTCCTGTAAACCATTACAGTGAACCTTTAGCTTTCTACAGTAGATTGACTAAAGATAAATCCTTGGTGCAACAGTACTTCTGAAACTTCTACATGAGGAAAGAAACATTCTTTCATTCTGAAATTTTATATCCATTTAAAGAAAGACAAAACTACCTGTTTTGTGCTAATTGTCTCACACTATGCCATTCTGAAAAATCATCTTTTTTGTTACATTGCCATAAAAATAATGCGCCTGACATGTATGTGCACTTTTCTTTTGTAGGTGGAATGGAGAAAATAAAACAGCATACCTTTGCATTAACTCACTACACCTATACTGTGCTGTCTAACTTAAAATATGCCAATGGGGCTCCTGTAGTACGTATTTACAGTGATACAGATTTCAGCAATCCTGATGTCCAAGGTCCAATCATTAATTTTAATGTGCTCGATGAAAATGGAGAAGTGCTCGGCTTTTCACAGGTACGTTTTTCTCTTGTCTTAACTTGAGCTTATGGTTGTATTTCAAGCATGTTCACAAGGAATTCTGTATCTTTTACTCACTGTAGTCATTTCTGAGGTTTTGGATTTGTTTCTTCATAGCTCTGCACCGTATATACACACCATTTTTAAAGCAGTAGAAAGAAAATCCAATAAATAGTGCTAGCACAATACAAAATATGTAATAGCCAGTGGCAATATCTTACAGATTTATTACTCCAAAAATAGGAAGTTTCAAAGTGGAGTGTTTTAACAGGATACATTGACTAGGCAGTTTGATTTTTTGCTGACTTCCTTCTCTAGAGTACTCAAAATTGGGAATTGAAGAGCAAGTCTGGAAAAGCTGATAAAGAGACTGCCTTGGAGCTTTGACATACCAGTGAAATTAGATCTCAGAATATTGCAGTCACCAATGAAAGAGGAGTTTTCTTTTCCCTTCAGCTGTAACAATTACATTCTTGTAATATTCCTGAGGAACCATAGAATCAAGTTGAATGATCAATGTAGAGAGTGAGATTCCAGCTCAAGAAATCCTTAAATGCTGTCTTTCTCAGCAGCTTTTTGTAGCCTTTATCCATCAGGTATACCAAGTATCTTTAAGATGAAGGCTTTTCATTAGGCTTTTCTCCCTTCAGCAGAGTGACCATAACTGTGTGTGTGGCTGTGCACCACGTGGGCAGTGGGTCATGTAGGGGACAGGAGCTCACTTGCTCAGTGCTCTTGCTTTGCTTGCTTCTTTTTTTTTTCCTTGGCTTCCTGAGAGAATAGGATAATAAAAGAAACATGGAGATATGTTTACAAGAATACAAGAAGAGATCCATTTCTCACAAGGAAGAACAGAAGTGAAGCACTTGTTTTGTAGCCTGCAAATGTGGAGTTCTACTTTTTTTTAAGGCATTTACCTGATAAACATAGGAGGGACAAATGTATGATACTCAATAAGCTCTTCTTCACATACATCTTTGTTTTGACAATGCTACCAAATGGTAGTGAATGTTCACTATCATTTCAAAGCAGTCCACATTTTAGGAATTAAATTAATTATTTATGTAGCCTTCAATATGTGTGACAATGTTCAGAAAAGATTGGTGATATTTAACATAACTGAGTTTGTAAAACTCCCCAAACCCTTCAATGTTGCTTATATTCTTTGATTAAAATCAAAACCTTTATTCTGATTTCTGCTTTTCACAACTTCTTAGCAAAATTGGGTTATCTGTGTTTTGCTTTTTAAAACTCAACTGTACCCTCAAATTAAAAATTCTTTCATAGTCTTATGAATCCATTTTGCCTGTTTGCTACAGAGGCTGCTCATAAATGGCTTCTTTATTGATCTGTATCATCTGGATTGTGCTATTCACCAGATTCTGAAAATTTCCAGCATATATGGAATGAAGAACTATAAAATTTTCAAACACATCCCAGTCTCATCTGCAGTGCCTGTTAAACTACTTTGTTTAATTAAAATAATGTGCAATTTAATGACTTACAGAAATTATCAAGCACTATTCTTTCCAAAGCTACACTTTGGAAAGTATGACACAGGTATGTGTGATATATTTGGTTCTTTATGGAATGAAGTTCTTTCATAGACCCCATATAGAAGTTATGGGGGAGAAAAATCTTTGCTGCTTCTTGTTTATGATTACAAAGAAAATACATACAACAGAAAATAAGTTTCATCAAATTGATAATGTAATCTGTTCATACCTGCATGCCTGTCTAAATTTATATGGGTTTTTTTGAATCATAGTTAAATCCAATACTTTGGTTAATTGTTTGGAAGTGGTGTCCTCTGCTTTGGTCATGTCTCTGGTCTGCACATTCATGTGGATTCACTGGGCAGTCTCCAAATACAATCCAGTGGAGTCAGCAGAACACAGTTTCAGAAGGCTCACAGAAAATATTTTGGAGAATTTTTTATGAAGGGAAAAATTGGATAGTGTTTGTCTGACATACCTACTACTAGTGGACACCAGTAAATGACTCAGGTTATCTTTGTACATCAAAAGAGAAATGACAGAACGTCCTATTCCTTTATGGATGATACCCTATCTATTATTAATAACTTATCAAAACAGTTGTATACGCCTTTCTAACAGGCAATTGTTATATGCCTATCACCTATTGTAGAGCACAATGTGACTGGACATTTACATTTGGTAGCTTGGAAAAGACAATATGGCCAACTGATTCTAGAGAAAATATTATGAGGAGGCTTGGAGCAGTTTATTTGGAACACTTGAGATTGGCAAGAAAGACTTCATAAGTAGACACTGTCTTCAGAGGATACCAAGCTTACATTTAAGCCTGAAGATTTGCATAATTGGCATGATATTCAAAACCCTGAACTAAGCCCAAGATATTTAGGATGTGAAAGGCGTGTAGTGAAATATAAGACATGTAATACCAGTGCTGAAAAATGAAAACAGAGAAAAATTTCCATCTTTCATCTGTGTAGCAATGGGGAAGAAAGTTATTCTTACCTGCTCATATGGTTGAAGTCCATTTCTCAGTGTTATCAGCTTAATTACCAGAGCTAACAAGATTGTGCCACTAAACACAAAGATTCCTGAATTACATATATAGAGTCAATTGTGCCAAGAGGAAATAGCCACAATCTCAGGTTTATCTTTGAGTAAAACCTTCATTGCAGCACTGAAGAGCAAATGAAGGCATTTCATTAAAGTGAAAAACAAATAACCACACCATGATTGCACTCAGATATGGCAGCAATTTTTTACAGCCTCCTGTCCCAATATAGATGATATAGAATATTTGGATGCTAAGAAGTGATAGGGTGGGAGTGAAATAATTATGCAAGTTAGTTGAATTGCTATTGCTTTTTGGTTTAAATGTTTCTTTGTGACTGTTGAAGGGTAATGCTTTCTTAGAACATTATACTTGGAATAAACTTGTGTTGTAAACTATATGTATCATTAGTTTAATTGACAGTTTAATCACTAGTTTAGGGGTTTTTGCTCTAAATGGTAATTAAAACAATTAAATAAGAGGGACTTGTGGACTCCAAACAATAATAGTCACTCAAAAGCTTTGGTTTTTAATTCAGATTTTTCATGAAACATTACTTTATTATCTAGAAATAAAGCTACTACAGTTTTGAAATTTCCATAAACCTCTCATCTTTGAGCACTAAAACTCCATTAAATTTCCTCCTTTGAGCTGCACCAAACACTTTCCATGAAAATTATTTCCTTCAGTAAAGCTGTCTTGTAGACTACTATTGGTAGTAATTTGTTTTTGAAATCACTTGGGAGGACACCCTCATTCTTTTCATGCAAGATGCCTGTCCTCTGCAGTAGCACCTCTGTCATTTTGTTAAGTGTTTATTTTCACTGCAGCATCAAAAATCCCCTTATGAACAGGGGTTGAATTATGATGAGTACTTGACAGGCCCAGGACATAAAGATGGCCTTTTTGCCAAATGGCTTCTTCATATATACTTGTCTAGTCTAGAATGGATAATTCCACAGCATTATAGTTTTTGCTGCTAAAGAAATGTAGACAGATGACAGACTGGTAATTTGGAAAGGTGCAAAAGTGCAGGGGGAGAGATGAAGGACCTCTGCAGGATAGAAGCACAAGACTTGACATTAAAGCAGCAAACTGTCAATCTTCTGCCTCCTTGTGAGGCTACCAGAAAAAGAGAAGCAATCAGCCCTAGACTTTAAAGAGGGCTTGTGATGCAACAAAAGATGGTGTTACAGATCTGGTGCTGAGCTAATGCAGCAAACTCTTCACATAGAGAATCGTCAGCTCATTTATTAGCAATGAATGCAGCCTTCAGCCTATATGAATGTCATGTGTTCAGTCATCCCCAAGTCTTTTCCTCTTGAACACCGACAGCGATGACTCAGCTTCAATTTGCATCCTTGACGTCTTCTTTTTTAGCAAAAACTTGCATAGGACTCTATGAAGTCCAACCTGATTTGAATGTCAAAGAGATGAAACAGTTGTAAGAGAACATCATAGATTTGAAACAACAATCATACACACAAAAAAATGGATATCTTATGAACTGGGTCAAAGTGCAAATGTTGTATGTTCTCTTCACATTTTCAGATCCATCTCTGTTCTGGGAGACCTTTTATGCTAATATAATTTATAAAATTTTCTCTTTGTTTTGATAGAGAGACAAGACCTGTGAAATACTCTGAACATTCAGTAGATAATTGCAGTGATTTTATAATCCCTTCCCATTTTATTCTATAATGTCAATTTGGAAGCTGGAAGAAAGTGAAAGAGGAGGAGATACAGATAGCCAGATGGAATTTTACCTGAAATATTTGTTGAATTGTATGCACTAGAGAGCCCTTACCCAGCCACAACTTTCAGTTCAGTGTTATGCCAGTAGTGAAAAATAGCCCTTCTCTTATCAAACTTTTTCCACTCTGATCTTCTGAGACAATATTTTTTTCTCCTCTTGTGTGTAATGGAGCCAGTAATGGGCTTTAAAAAGAGAGCAAACCATTATGGCTGTCTTTTGAAAAATGGCCATCATTTCACATTTTAGCTGTGGATTACCAGCATCCATCCCTACTCTGCTTTTTTCACACTGCCTCCTTCTCTTGGAGCCTGAACCTAAGCACAAGTAACTTGCTGTGATTGGCTTACCTGCAGAAGTTCCCTTGGTGTACACATATGCTTTCCATGTCCCTCAAAGATCCTGTCAGGAAGGGAATGAGCATCAGTCCATTGGCAGTCTCAGCCTTCTTGCCTACCACTTCACACTTGTGTGTGACAGACAAACTGCTATAACAGGAATAGCTGCCAAAGACAGAGAATGTAAACATTTTGGTTTGCCTAAGGAAGGCTCTTCTGCAGTGTTGCATATGAATGAGTTTTGCCTCTCAAGACTGAGAACCTTGCTCACATAGATTATAATCAGTTTTGCCTAGGAGCCTACTTTAACATGTCCTGGCTCACTCTCATGAATCCAGATAAAGTGATGGGAGGTCTAGGCTTTCTTCACCCACTTCTCCATTAAAAGGAAAAGATCATTTCTCAAGAGACAACTTCTAGTGTGCATCTCTTCAGTTTAAATCTATAAAGAGTGATGCTCTTATTATGTATGGCATGTGCCCATTGTCTCACTATCCTCCACAGCAGCCACCCTTGAATTAATGTAATGCAAGGATTGTCTCAATGATTCACTGTTTTTCCTTTTCTCCCTTGCTTTCTGTCATTCTGAAGTGAAGATCACAGAGTCTTCCATCACAACGTGTTGCCTCAAATCACTTACATTGAATCACTCACTGTGACACCTTCTGAACTCTGGTAGCCTCTTTCTGCTAGCAGTATATGTTAGTATAATTTTTAGTTCCAGATGAGAGAATATTCTGAATTGGAAGGGACCTTCAAGTATCATCAAATCCAACCCTAAGTAAATGGCCCATACAGGGATAAAACTCACAACCTTGGTATTATTAGCACCTTGCTTGAAGAAGGCAAAATCAGAATGAGACTCCCCCAAGAAATGAAATTTTTTTCCTTGTAAGCCCATTTATCCTTCTGTATCCAGAGCATTCTATGTTAGTGAATTGTCTTGTAAGTAGCTTAGCAGCCAAGCTAAATTCAACCCTGTGGTTTGAGGTATAGAGGGAGAAAAGTATATCTTAGAATTGCATGGTCATCTTTACTTAAACCTTTCTTACCAGAGGCAATTTGTTCTGGAACTTGATTAAAGTGAGAAACAAATAACCACACCGTGATTGCACTCTCAGCGATGGCAGCAATTTTACATTTTACATGCAATACTATATTCAGTACTGCAAAATATTTCCTAGTAATTAAACTAAATTTCTCACACTGCTGCTAAAGTCCATTATTTTGTGTATTGGGCAAAGAAAGAGACATCCGTTTGGGCAGAAAAAAAAAAAGAAAAAAAAGAAAAGCAGAAAAAAAATGTCATCCAAGAAGGGGGAAGATTTGGACCAGAAGCATGAGGCAGTGTTGTATGGGAGAGGTGTGATGAGGGAAGAGATAGAGAACTATATGCAGATAGAAGTTATTCCATGTACTTGTATTTGGACAGGTCTGCAAACAAAAGTAACACGGGAAAAAGTGATGTGAGGCAGAATGGGAAATGCACGAAAAAGTAACTGCTCTAGGTAAATATCATGGTGATAGCCAGTTCTGGAAGTGCTTTCATACTGTAGGTACACTTTCTTTGCTTCGATTTCACAATATTCTCTCTTAAAAGCTTCCTTTTCCTTCAGTAATATCTTAAGAAATTGTTTAGCTGGACTTCAATTAGTGACCAGGACCTGGCAAAAGCCAAGAAATGCCTTCCTTCTGCTTTAGGACTTCAGTGTCACCTTGAGGGATTCAATGCCTTATCTTCCCAATTTACCTCACAGGAGTGGAGAGAAAATATGTTAAATACTGTCAAATCTTCAGATATCAAGCGGTGGATACATTTGTATATACACACAGCTGGTTCAATACATATTCATATCACTGCTTATCTTTACCTGATAAAAGGGACCAGGCAATACCTGAAGTGGATAGATTTCTTGAAATAATTACTGTTTATGTCTTAGATGATATTTTTAGTTTCACTAGAAGATCATCTCCAGCCCACTGTACACATGGCGTATAGGTACAGAATTAGAGCAGTGGCAACATGTAAATTACAGGAGTGAAAAAAAGAAACGAGCTACAGCATCTCCCATGCACAGGAAGTTGATACCAGGTCAATTGGATAAGGCTGACCAGAGCCTGGTACTACTTGTCAGTACTTGTCTGGAAATTCATTCCACATCCCTACAGGAGAAAGTGGGCAGTGAGGGGGGAAACGTCCTGCTACATTTAACCTATTTGAAATAAATCTTCATAGAAAGTTATTAAGCAAGACCTCTTTGTTGCTCTTCATATTTAATCATTTTTGGATTTTTTTTCCCCATCTGTTTCTTTTTGCTTCTGTGTAAAACAATCATTCAGTTTTGTAAGTGCAGCATTTTTTCATCTGGGGCACAGAAAATGGAAATCCAACATTTTTTAATTCCAGCTAAGAATGGCTCTGCAGCAATGATCATATGACTCTGAGCTAGTTACACTAATGCTTTTAGAAGCATAACCACTCATTATATTAATTTTGATGACTCAGGGAAAGAAAAATGTTCTCTAACTTACTTAATGGGATTTTTGGCCATCTTCCCAATAGCTACCTAAAAATTGCTGAGGTGATTACTCACTATTGATTTTAGGTATGGATTTTGCCATTGATTTCAGGAAGCCAGGAATGGCAGATGGACCAGCACAATAGAATGCAAACAAGATTATAAGGACAGAAAGATTGTTGTGAAGATTCCTGTTGAACATATACTGATTTCCTCGGTTCCAATTAGTTTCCAATTGTGCTGTGAATGTCTTGGATCAGGGAGATAGCAGCAATGCAGTAAACCACACTGGCATGTCAATAAATGGCACCTTATTTCTTCAAACTGGCAAGAAATCATTAAAATCTGGATCTCTGCTTTTGTGACATGGCAATGGGTGCTCAAAGACAGTCCTTGCAAAAAGGAGCTCACAATATAGGAGGCAGCTTCGTTGATCTAGGTCTGAACATAATCATAATCATTGATCACTGACTGAACATAAGGAGGTGCTGTACTTCAGAGACTCTATGTGAAAAATGCTAACCTGGTTAGCAGGTAAATGAAGCTCTCTTGTTGAGGTAGTAGTGACAGAATACAGGCTGAGTTCTTTCTGTTTTAGCTTGTTGCAGTGGGACAAAGACACACGTGAGTTAGTGTGCTTCAAATTGCCTACTATTAAACTGCACATCAGAGCTGATCAAGCTTAGAAAGCCTCATGAAAGGCTAGACTAAAGGTGTTGTCTGACACTGTTTCTCTGGAGTGTCCTTGCACGTTGCTAAGGAAACAAAAAGAGATAAAAGAAAGATGCTCATAGTTGTTCAGATGAAAGAATCTGAGATGAATGAGGGAGGCTAAATATTTTTGTTTGGTAACAGGGCTCAACTGTGGTTCTAAACTACAGACCTTGTCACATGGGAGAGATATGGAAAAAACCACATGGTACCAGGAAAAGAACTGCACTTGTGACAGCTTCCACTGGATTCCCTTGTCCTTGATCTTGGTAAAAGCAGATCAGCTGCCTTTGAATGCATGCAGTGTCTAGTTTCAATCCACCATCTGAATCCTTTCAAGACAAAAGAGGCTGGTCCCACCTTCTCTATTACTCTGCTTCCTTGTTTGCATCTTCCTGCCCCCACAGCTCTCTACCCCACCACACCACTGTATAGGATCCTGTGACTGTAATTAAAGTAATATGGGAATTTGACCCTGCAATCTCCCTTCATTCTATTACTCCTGTTTTCAGCAGTTAAATACAGACAGAAGAGGATTTAACTGCTTTAAAAGAAAGAGGAAAAGGTGGAGAAGGTTTTGACTGATATGAATTAAATGTCACTGGACTTTCAGTAGCATGTACTGCATATTCCTAGGCATTGTTTCCACTTATATTAGTCTGCTACATTCCCCTTTATCCCTCTTGATATGAGTTATAGCTTAGTCTTCTGTATGTATTTCCTCTGGCTTCAACATTTCTGAGTAGCAGCAAACTGACCAAAAGCCTTTACCCTACAAAATAGGTGGGAATGCTCATTGGAATGGAGAGATACAGATGTTTTTCTATGACTCAATAGAGGATGCTTTGTTGAAGTCAGTTAGGTAACCACAGAGGGCTTGATTTCCTTTGCTTTCTTGCTGAAATCCGTCCTTTTCCTGATATCATTTTAGCAAACCAGTCATTATCAATGAATGCAGTTTGAGCTGGAGGGGGAAAAAAACAAAATAAACAGAAGAGAAAGTGTCATTGGTTGGAGACACCTATGGTCATTAAGATAACAAATCAAAGAAAGAAAACCAGGGTGTTTAGCTTACTCATCAGTCTATTCCATTTAACTTAGCTGGATCTTGGGCTCATGAAGTTTACATATGTTCAAATAGGTCCATGCCAAATTCACTTGCATGTGCAGCAGGAAAGAAGAAAGCAGTTGGAAAAAATGTTAGGTCATCCATTAAAAAGACTGTGTTTCAGTGTTTCCTTTTGTTTTTATAGCCAACCAATCCCCAAGAAATCTTCTAGCTTCCTGTTGTCAGAAATGTAAAATTATTGTTACTCCTTTATGCATGAAGAACCTGCAGTTAACTATGTATATGGCATCTCCTAAGTGAGAATTCCTGCAGAGTGGCAACCCACATATTTTGAATTATGGTTATATTTCTAGCCTGCTTCTTTCCCATGCAATCTTACCTGTTATTTGACTGTCTTTAAAACTAACTGAGAAAATTATCACATTGACTGTAAAGTTCCTGATAAGATAGCATTTATACTGAGCAAGTGTATTCAGGACACTGAACTTGACAATTCTAGTAAATTCCAATATCTCTGTCTAATACTTCACTGCCTTCTACCAAAGGGATTTTGGTCACAGTAAGTGATGAATGGATGAAGACTAAATAGAGATATACATCCTCTCTTTGGTTAATTTAAACCACTGTCAACAACTAGAGAGGCAAAAAGGAGAGGATCAGATTACTCAATACTGAGGGAATCTGCCCACATAGAAATAATTTCTCTGAGATGGAAAAATGCCTTTATTGCAGAAACCATGCAGTTAAAATAGTTAATGATACTGTAACTCAACTAAAATTCCCCCTTCCTCCCCCTCCCCCCCAAATGATTTGGAAACAAGTGCTGATTTTTTTTTTCCTTCTGACCTACTTCTTATTAAATTGTATTAAACAAGATTAAGTATGCATTTGCATCAGCAACAGCGTTTCACAGTCAAATGCTGGATGACAGAAAGAGCTAGCTTACTTTCTCTCCAATTCTGTGCCATGAATCAGTGAATTAATTTACCAGTGGATGTGGAGAACAGCATCATGAAGCCTGTTTTATAACCAGCCATCAGTGATGTGCAGTGAAATTCTTGTAATGAGCAAATCCATCAGACAGACAAACTGCTCTGATATTTGGGCATTGGCATTGTAGAAAGCAGAATGAGAAGTCCTAATCCCAATTCCCAAAGGACAGTACTTGCCAGTATTGAATTATATGATTTTTTTTCAGAAGACTTCACGATGTATTGTAAAAAGTTCCTTTATTCATGTGAATAATTCTTGTGATAACTTACACAAATAAGTACTTGCTTGAATAAGTGCTACAGAATTTCTTCCTATGGGAATGACTTCAGCAGGGGTTTCTAAAGCATTCATCATTCTTAGTGAAAATCTTAGGCTTAGTTGATTAGGAATAATGCAAAATTATGTGCTATTTGTAAATCTTTACTCTCATTTAGTACATATGTACCTACAGCAAGTATCATTCTCTGACTTATCTCAATAGAACCTGAAGCCAAGAGAAAAGCTTACAGCTTTTACTGAGTGCCCCAGGAGCCCTGAAGTGAATGGTTAGCAGAAGGCAGTCATTTAGCAAACAGTCACCAGTGCCTTGTGTGACAGGGAATGGGAAAGCAGAACAGACCAGAATCTCATTTCTTCTCAGAACTTTCCAGCTGATGAGTATCAACTAAAACACCAGATTTCTACGAGGGGAGTACTGTAGGGTAATCCATTAAAGTGAAAGCTCTTCACATCAATATTTCTTTATATAAAAAAAAAATAAATTGTATTTATCAGATGGAGCACTATGAAAAAAATGTCAAATGTGAGCATTTGATCAATCAGGCAACACTAAAGGAAAGCTCACTGATAGAAAAAAATTGACTGTTTTAAGAAATTGGTTTAGGCAAGCTTCTTTTATGTATCTGTATTGAATTTGAAAACCGTGACTTGGAAGTGTGAAAAGCACATTTTACTTGTCAAAAATCAAGATAATGTGACATCAGAAGTGTTGGGGTGTGAAGCAATCTACAGGGCCAGGCCCACAGTAAAGAGCTTCAGAAAAAGTAATGAATGCCAAGGGGCTCTGAGAGACAGAAGGGACTCTAAGATAGCATGATGGCTTGATATGTCCTCACTGACTGCAACCAGTAAAAATGCTGCAAGATTTTTACATTTGTTTTGCAGTTTAATTGTAGTCTTTAATCTCTAAAAGACCAAGGCACAATAGTTCCAAGTATCAGACCCAGGGAATCACCAAAGCTGACAATTCAAGTACACTAAGCTGTGTACATATCATTAATACCATTCATTCTTCTGTGCCTTCATTGATGAATGCATTCCTGGCTCCCAAAAGTCAGCCTCTGCTGTTCCAGACAGAGCTGAAAGTGACATTCTGTATTTCATAACCCTGGTCTCAATATCCATTATTGCTCCTTATGGCAATTTTAAAGATGTGTTTTATTTAAGGAGGCTTTTTCTTCATCGAAATAACACTGTAACAGATGTTTTATGTTCTATTTGTTTTGTTATGTGATAGCACTGCAGAGAGAGATTAAATTAACTCCCCAAGTAGTGTATTTCTAGGGTGAAACTAAACGAGAAGAAATCAAAACATATGTCCAAGGGAAAACCAAGCATCTATTCAAGAGACAGATATTTTTGCAGTGCTGCCTTTACTGGTTCTTTACATGGTGTCATTGTTTCCAGTGAAAAGTATGCATCACATTCCCAAGATCTGTACACATTATCACATTGGTGATAATGAACTTCAGTTAATGCTAAAGCTATCTGTAACTTATCTTTTTTCTCCTGAATCACAATTCTCATATTCGTCTAATGATCATGTTTTTATGTCTCAGTAGTCCTTCTCTAATGTACAGATTGATATATATATTACAATTAAAATATTATTGTAGGTGAGGATTGAATTGCATGGCTAGAATGAAACTACTGTTCATTAAAGAACAGTAATAATTTATTTGACGAAATTTTAAAATAAATTAAAAATTTTTTGCAATTCCTTGAAGATGCATCATGGAAACTATATTACACTACTTACATTTTGATAGACAAGGCTGCCCCACAAACATTCCCTTTAAAAAGTATTAATAGTAAAAAGATTATGTACTTTAAAGGTTTTTGTATACTGAATAAATAAGCCCAAACACTGTACGATTTCAGTAGTGAAGTATGTAATGATTTTTGCCTTGCCTGTCATGATTAACAGAACGACAGATCCGCCCACAAGTCACTAGCACCATGACAAACCATGCTATGGCAACTTTTCACATCTAAATGAAAAAAGACATCAAGAAAATGTCACTGTTCCCATACTGGAGTCTTCTGACAAAACAAAGCTAGCGACACCACCACAGTCTCTCTCAATAGATGCCTTTTACTAAAACTTCAATTTGAGAAACATGCTTTAAACACAAGATATTCTCCTAGGCATTAATCACCAACAAGGATCTTAGGGTTGATTGTATTCTCTGCTTTCCAATTCTGTATATATGGAGTTATTTTGATTATATCTGTGTTGGAAAATCGAACAATTTTGAACTGAACTAGTGGCGCAGAACACATTTAAATGTGGATTTGAGAACTTGTGTGCTATAGCAATAATATAGAATTTTTTTTGTATACAGCACATTTTTATGCGAAGACCCTTATGCCCCACAAATGAAAAAAAAGCAAGAAGTCTGTTTGAACTGCTTTTAGCAGAGCTAAGTATTATTTAGGTGGAATTATTTCAGCATGGTGTAAGTTCTAACAGGAGGCTTGGGTTTTCTAGCCACTGAGATAGCGACCTGAAAGGTGCTTGGTGCACACAGTTAAACTCAGAGATATCAGAAGATAGAAGATTGACATGTCAAGACAGAAGATAGACTGAATTATACCAGAAAGTGCTTGGTATATGTATTGGCCATTGTTCTGTACAGAGGGAATTTATGTTAAAAATAATAAAGGCTTGTAGAGATTTAGCCAGCTACAAAGGCTAGGTTGAACATTCATACTGGTACCTCAGACAAAGCATGAGCTCAGTTAGTATGTGTTGGTTGACTCTCCCTTTCCTGCCCCTTCATGCTGGGCTGTTGCTGTGCATCCAGCTGGGCCAGAGCTTCCTGCATGGAGGATTCTGTCCCTGGTAGGGTGGAGTCCCTTGAGTCTGCACCATGGTCATTTGCAGGGCTTTCACCTCTTCTTTTGTAGAAAAGGAGCAAAAAGCACAGAGGGGTTAATGCAAGTTCTGGAGTCTGTGGTAGAGGTGGGGGTCAAATTTCACAAAATTGTCTGTCCTTTCTTGTAGTCCTGACCAGGAATGCTCATCATTTTTCACCAAAGAATTAACTGGTGGTAGCTCAGCTAATCTTATCAGCTGCTGCTGTTGCTTTTTGAGATCAGTATAAAGCATTTCCAGGTCCCTGCAGTGAGGTTCCATGGTTTCTTAGCTGTACTAAGAGGATCCTCATGGTGTGCTTCTCTTGTCTCTTAGGTGTGCTATGAAACCCTGGCAATCTGTATCCCTTGCAGTGCTGTCCTCCCAGTGCATGCATATATATGTCTCCTTCTGAGGCACATATGGGCAAGTTCTTCTGTTCTCTTTGCACATCATTTTCACTCCTTCCCATAATTTATTCATGCTATTTTGTCATCAAGTATTGTTTCTGTCCCTTCATTATTCAGTGGATGAGAAAGAAATGGTGTAATACCAGACAGCATGAGGAAGAAATGCACCAGGGACCTGGTGGATTGGGGAGTAATATGTGCAAGACTCAAGGAGACATTCCAGTTCCTTCTCTGTCCTGGGCAAATGTTACTGCTTACTGAGGGGCTGATCCTACCAGCACTTGTATGTCACAATCCCATGAATGCCATCAGTTTCTGTAATGAGAATTTGCAGTTTCAGATCCTTGGAGCACAAGGTTTTCTTTAGCTACCTGCAAAGGTGCCCCAGGCTTCTCTTCAGTCTCTTCAGAGGCAGTTGCAGGTGGTGGCTCTGTCAAGACACGGAGTAACACCTGGCTGCAGGTCTGTAATTAGCAGCACTGATGTGAATAGACCTGTTCACAGCTTTAAAATACAGCAGATGTACTGGAATTTAGAGGCTCAGGATCTGATTGTATGTGTTTTGTGTGGAGTACTTGCTCAATGCAAAGGTAAATGTCTCTGCTCCTTCCATTGTTTTCTTCTAGCTGAAGTAACAAAGTTGAAAAATACTAAATATGTATGGGAATGGTAAAAGCTACAGTACAGTTGCTAATTGTTTAGAGACATAAATTACCTCCAATGATGTCTACCTTTAAAACACTGTATCTTGTTGACCACAGCTTTAAAATGTCTATTTTTCATTCTTCTCCTGTACCTTCTGCTGGACTGGGAAGGTGGACAGCATGGCGAGTCTCCACAACATACATGTGCGCACCGGCTGCTTCTGTAACACGGGAGCCTGCCAGATGCATTTGGACATAAGCAATGAGGACATCCAAAGGAACCTGCAGGTTAGTTTCTGAATGTGATTAGAAGGTAAAAGCTAAAGTAAGTATCACATCGCATGGTTTTGAGTCTCTGTGATTTTACAAATGAACTTAAATTTTACTTGCTTTCAACTCCCTTGCCTTGTTAAAGAACTAAATTAACTGAAATTCAGTTCAGTGGAATGAGGTATTGAAACAAAATAATTTGATGGATGCAGAGAAGTATGTTGCTTGTTATTATTTCTTTGGAGAATAGGAAATTGGGCCTTCTTGTTTGCTTTTGAAATTGCATGATATCCAGAATTTCCCAGGCAAATCCTTTCATGTTTTTCTTTAAGTACCCTAATTAATTATTGTACCTAATAATATTGCACCTAATAATATTCAAGTCTTGTAGACCTGTTGCTGTTGGGTGTTACAACTTAAAATACACACACAAATTGAACAAGAAACAATAATGGCAAGTACATAGTGAATTTCAGAGAATGAAGCAAATTTAGATGAAATCTACTTAGTTTACTGGTGTGTTAGATTTTTAGAATGAATGTAAAGACTGTTTTCAAGATTACTAATGTTTTCCATAAGCTGTCATTAAAAGATGTATAGCAGGATGTATTCGAGTGAAGTGGAGGAGGCTTCCTGTCTGCATATCTGTCAGAGTTTGAAATTACAGTAAATTAATTCAGAACAATCAAAAATTTTATTACTGGTGTTCTTCAAAAGGTAAAAAAAAAATCTAATGGCTGTAATGATATTACAGCTCCCTTATAATTCCACAGAGACATTTATATATATAATTTTGCAAACACATTTATATGCACGACTGATAGTACAAGTTCTTAAAGGCTGCTGCAGTTCTTTTAATAATTTCCTTGCCAAAATGATGCTTTAACTTGCTGTGGAAGCTCTCTCCTCTGAGGAAGCAATAAAGGATCTACCCTTTTGCTGAAGTGAAAAATGCTAAATAACCAGCTGCAATGCTCTTGGATCTCCTTATATAAGGAGAATTTTGCTAAGGAGTGATTTCTTCTAGGTCTGTATCATTTAAATGGGGATAGGCTAAAGTTAAATTTATGGAAAGACAATTGCCAGAAGTTGTATAATGAGGTGGTACAGTTACACAGTTGTTATTTTGGGATATTCCATTCCCATCAGTGCTTTGAGGAGGATCAGGATGAGTTATTGACAACATTACTGTGTAGAGAAAGGCATCTTTTATCACATTATTTGCACATATACTTCAGTTTCATCTTTTCCCAGGGTACTAGCTGTATTCTTCCTTGCCTGATGAAGTTTTACGTGATAAAATGCCTGTGAGGGAGGACTTTCTGTCTTCAAGTGTCCCTGGAGAAGTGTGGTTAGTTTTCTTAGAATGTTATGTAGAAACTCATTTGCTTATTTGCACAGTAGGAACCTCTCTCCTCAGTCAATCAAGCGATACTTGGCAGAAGGGTTACAGAAGGGTATATTAACAGATGCAACCTAATTTTGTTTGTGTTGCTTCTGCTCTGTTGTCAAGGATAAAACCTATATCACACTGCATTAAAATATTTACTACTGTATTGTATGCTTTAACATAGACGTTGGGTTTTTATTTCTCCTTGCATAAATGGCATCTGTGTTCACTATCCTGTAACACTTCTTGCTTAAAAAAAAAGCCTTCATGTAAATGAGCTATTCACATGTCCATTTTTAATGTGACAGAAGCGTGTAAATAAATTAAATTCTGAGAAAAAAAAATAACCCAACAGCTGCTGCACTTAGGAAATAAGATGCTGAGTTAGGACTAAGTCTTAAGTCCATTGGTGAGCTATCATTAAATGGATAAACAAAGGGAGACTCTGGCTTGCTTCACTGGTGATGAGTGGCAGCATTCACTGACTCACTTAAAGAATGAACTGTTAAGGGAGAGTTTTCCATAGAGTCTTGTACAAGAGATGTATCAGATAGGTATCTAGATGGAAGTCACTATACGGCATTCAAAGAATTTTTTCAATAAAATCTTTTCCAGCGGAAACTTGTGCTCTTCAAAGGAGGACATGTTAGAGGAAAGACTAGTTCCCTGCATCCTGAAAGCAAATGTGTTGACTGGCTCAGCAGGACAGATTTGATGGATGTATTCCAGTGTCACTTTGGATGCCTGAGCTCTAGATTCAATTCTCTGCTTTGCTGCTACCCCAGATGAGTTAGTTCTCTGCTGTTTGGACTATTAAACACAAGCTGTGAAAAAGCCACTGGTGGTATAAAATGGCACTCTTCTGACAGTGAATATTAAGAAAACTGCCCCAGAAAAATCAATTGTCTCATTATTTGTTCATTTATCTGAACATAGCATCACAGTTTGAAAACCAGTTTGAACTATGCAGGTGAGACTGGAATATCCCTGGAGATGGTGTGAGCTGGGACGCACAACCTTTTTATGATTCTTGATAAGTTTTTGAGAAGTATCTCTTCCCTTAGAGTAGGATAGACAAGCAGTTCAAAATTATCTTCATAGTCTGAGTAAATCATAAAATGATTGAGGGTTTTTTCCTCATTTGCTCTTTGTATTGAGTTAACCTTCTATTTTTTACAATAGTTTTTCAGGTTAGAATTGAGAGACTTATTAATAACTAGGTAAAATTAGAGAGAAAAAAAGCAAAGTATCATGACAGCTCTCTGTTTTTCTTCCTATTTCAAACTAGGCTGGCCATGTCTGTGGAGATAACATAGACCTAGTTGATGGACGTCCCACTGGTTCAGTGAGAATATCCTTTGGATATATGTCTTCTTTTGAAGATGCACAGACTTTTTTGAATTTCATCATAGCCACCAGACTCTCCAAATCAGATACTGAGACTCCTTTGCAGCCTGTTATAAAGCCAACGACAGAGTCTGTTCCAGATGATCACCTTTCTTTTATCAGTGCAGATAAATTGTCTCCAATGCTGCAAATCTCAGATGGAGAACTCAGGAATATCCCATCTCAGGCAGAGACAACTGGCAGCTGGCAGCCCCTGGAGCCTGTGGCAGATAGCATAAGGGCAGCTGTTTCTGAGACTGCAGTGCCAACGTGTAGAAAAGGTGGCAAGCCCATCACTGTCGCCAAAATTTACCTCTACCCAATCAAATCCTGCTCTGCATTTGAGGTATGTGCTTTGAACCATTCGGAAGCATTTGTTCAGCTCTTCCTTGTGAGATACTAGTAAGCAGTGTATGGGTACCTGTGTTTTCTTTTTTCCAGTTCCTGGGGTCAAGTCCCAAATGTTATGCTACCTTGAAGGATTTTCACTTTGGCTGAAGTTACCGGGGAGGGGTAAATGTGTCTTCTGCTCTCCCCTCCCCCACAATAGCCAAATCCTCACATAATACACTGTCTTGAAGAAAATAGTTGGATTTGCAAAACTTGACTAAAATGTAATCAAGTAATTAGTATGCTTTTACAGAATGACATGTGATGGATTTGCAGGCATTGATGGGTAGGCAGCAATTGAGAAATAACTTGATTAACATGTTATAATTGAGAGGCGGCTGATTTACATTACAAAGAAATGTTATCATTAAAAATACATTTGCAACAGAAATATGACATTTAAGTGTTGCTGTGCTATTTGAAAGTTCACTCTTTGAAGATTTTAATTGCTTTTTTACCAAGTTAATAATATCATCACCTTAGCTTAGACTTTTTTTTTTTTTAAATCAAGCATGATGAAATAGGTGTATGGCCCACACATGACCTAGAATGTCACTCTGCTTACTGCCATACTGGGAAGTGATTTAATGAATGTCAATAATGGTATAACTTTCCCTACGAAAAGTTACTGGTGTAGGTCAGTGTCTCACATCTGAGAGAAAATTGGGGTCAAATGCAGTGACGAATCCCCTGCATTTCAAATAGGGCTTCTCAGCTGATTTGATCATATTTTGTTTTTTTTCTTTCACAGTGCAGAGATGTTGGGCAATTAAACACTATTAAATGATCAACAAAACATCTGTATTTTTAAATTTGGGTTGGCTTATGATGTCTTTAATTCAGAGGCACAATCCTGAACATTAAATGAGACCTGAACGAACAATTTCCACTCCTTATTAACCTCCCACTAGATCAAACTGTTTAGAAAATCAAATTAATTGCCCATTTCATGTGAAAGTTTTTTTAACCTTTGTTGAAGTGTTGCAGTTTTCATAGCTGTGTTACAGAAGCCCAGTATAGAAGCTGCTGAAATACACTGGCAGTGTTCATGCGCCTTTGGGGTTAAGTTCTATTTTTGACATGCAGGCTGCTGTTGTGAGATACATGCCACAACATTCAGCTCTAGGAAGGCTTTGAAGTGATTGTGCCCAGGAGCAGGTAAGACATACCTCAGCATGAAAGAAAGCTTATGTTTCCCCACAAGCTGAGCTGGGTTTCTCCTCTTCAAGCTCTGCGAGGGGAAACAGCTTTAGGTGATAAATTCTCACAAAGCTGGTACTCCCCAGCAGACGGGACTGCAGTTCTCCGTGGAGGGGAGAAATCCCCATGCCTCATGCACAGTGCTTGTGCCAGCCATGTGTTCATGGGCCCAGAGTGAAAACAGGGCTCATCTCACCTCAGCTTCCACCTCTACAGTTCAACTCTGTTCTGTAAGCAGTGAGACAGGGGTTACCTGCTTATTCATTGTAGCATAAAATAAGCTAAATCTGCAGTAGGAAAAATAAATTTTTCCAAGGCAACTTAGATAATGCAGCTAACACTAGATGATCTGAATAATTTAAAAATAGATATAAAAACTGCCACTACATTATGAGGTTTAATTTTGCATGTCTAGAGTAATTTTTGAAGTCTGTTTTGATTCTGTTATGACAAAGCCTCAGCCACATTAGAGCCCTGTAATCTATGCACTGTCAGAGGCTGTGTTGCCAAAGAGAAGCAGAAAATTAAAGAAATACTGGATTGAGTGTATGGTATTGGAAGGGACTGGAGTTTCAGTATAAAAAGCATTTACCTCTTCTCCTCCTCTACTTAAAAAGTAATTTTTGTGCATTTCCAGATGGTTTCCGTGTGGTTTATAGGAGACACGTGAATGCATATGAAAGACCAGTAGAAGTTGACCTAACAAATCCACTAGGAAAGGGCTTTCACTTCATTGGGAGAGCAGGGCAGGACTTGAAGTCAAAAGAGTATTTTGATTGGTGTTTTATATTGAAGTAAATCCCTTCCAAAAAATATGTTTGCTTTTGTGATAGTTTTCCTGTCCTCCAGATGTTCTTCATGGTTTTTCTTCCCAAAAGTCTAACTAGCATTTCTAGACCTGTCATACATTTATAACCTGCCTGTGAAAGATCTGCCAATCTCACTGTCTGCCTATAGAAGAAATAAAAATGCTGTCTTACAGGCAACCATTGGTAAAATGAACTTTAAAACTCAATCCTGTTCTAAGTGGGACTAAGCCAAGTGGCTTAGTCTCTTCCCAATGAGTAGGAGTAGAATAGAAAGCCATGGCTGCCAGGACCCAGACCCTGCAGAATGCACTAACCACCAGTATGTATCTATATATGTGCTTTTATATGTCATTGTTACAGCTTCCACCTGTGTCACCTTGAAATAGGAAAACAATGCATGTCACATGCACTGGAGTTTGAAACAAGACATTACCACAATTAAATGGAATCAAATCTTGAAAATCATTTTGCCTTTTAAAATATTGATTATACCAGAATCTCTAGGCTTTATCTTGAAAAGACTGAATCATATGCAAAACTATTCTTTTGCCATTTGTTGAGTGGTTTTTTTTCATATGGACTTCACACATAACATTATATTATCTCCTTATTTCAGGAAACACATAAACTTCTGAAGTAGTAATCATGTAGCTTTAGTCTTTGATTGGAATCCAAGAATTGAAATTCAGTGTCTTGTTTTTAATCTAAAATAGCTTTAGAGGCTTTGTAGTTGCTGGAAATTTAGAACAGTATTTTCCCCAATTAAAAATTTGATCTCCATGTTTATCAGTTACTGCTAGCTGATGTGAAGAGGTAATAGTGGCTCAAATACTGAGCTGTAGTAATTTCCTTCACCTTGTAATACTTTGATGCTTGAGATCAGTAGCTCACAGATTTGTAGGTTCAAGTGCAGGCCTCCCGCTGGTATGGGAGGTCAGACCTTTAGCATGTGTAGTAACTAGGGTTTATTGTAACTACATGATCACTTGAGTTTTCCTAAAATAAGATGTGCAGTGGAAAATTCCAGCTCACTGTGTGCAGTACTCAGCCCATCTGCCAGTGAAATCTGCCCACAGACTTGCTGGTTGCAGGGTAGATGATTAGTGGCAGGAGGACAAACTTGAGGAGGATGTGAGTGCAAACTCACAGCTGTTTGATCTCTTTAGAGCCACATAATCTCCCTTCTCCTAAACTCTGATTTCTCTGTTCTATTCTAAGTGGTTTAGTATGAGAGCTTCTTGACCTCCAGAGAAAATGAGGGTGCAGAGTGCTTTGGCAGCTGGGAGGATGAAACTTGGCATAAAGATTCTCAGCTTGCTGCAGGTCGAGTGGTTTCTGCAGAATTTTTTGGAGTGTTCCTGGCCACCATTGTCTCATGGATTTTATACTCACAGTGTAGGAAGCAGAGGGCAGAATTTTCTAACTCAAATTCTCAAATGCCTTTTCTTTTCCCTACAATTATTTTATTAAATGGAGAAAGGCAGAGGAGTAACCTCTATCCCAGACCACTTTCTTTCTTCCATCAAAAAAGTGTGTTTCAAACATGCATTTTTAAACAGGAACATCTCTCATGTCAATGAATTTTGCATAATTATACAATGTAATGTGCTCAGTGAAAGAGGTCAGGAATTTAAACAAATAACTAATTAATAACTTTGTTATTCTTGCATTAGATTTCAGAGTATAAAAAATTGCATCTCAACAGAGAAGACAAACTAGCTTTTAATTTAAAATACAATACAAATTTGTAGTGATCGGTGGATAAATTATATGTAATACCACTAATATTTTCAAACTTAAATAATTTAAAGCCTTTTCAGTGATTCCTTTAATGTGCTCAAAAACTGTGTTAGCCTTCATGATGACATCACTGTGGACTATGGGAGAAATGCAGTCCAAAATATTTTACAGAAAATTCTGAAATTAAGAAGAAACCAAACAGCACCACATGTTTTTGCAGTGGATATTTTTATTTTGGTATAAGAAAAGATGGACTAAAGGAGATGGAACAATACCAAGTACTGGCTGCATTATGCAATGGTCCTTGTGACAGGTAGAGAAGCCCTTACATTGAATGATCCTGGCATGTATCATCACCTGCCATGCTTGGAGTGAACATGTGTGGCTGGTATCTATCAGTAAAACCACACTTTCCCTTGCTTTCCTTCTGTCCTCCCACTTTTAATTTGTCCCAGTAGCCAGAGACGGTCAAGCAACTTCAGGGAATCACGTCACAGGCTGTATAATGCACTATTGCTCACTGCCACATATGCTAACATGCTCTGTTTTACTTTATTTAGCAATCCCTTCAACCTCTTTGACATAAGGGCAGGATATGCTCTGCTCAGGCCACAGGCCTAAGTGCTGAGAGAAGAAATGAATGTGTTCTTCCTTGCTCATCTCCAGTGCCAGCATTAGCAGCAAGCCAGCTCTGGCTGTTTAGAGCCATCTGTGACTCTCCATCCACAGCAGGGCACGGTTATTTTGTTGTTGCAACTTCCTTTACCAGGGTCCTAGCAACATGTGAGCTGAGAAATGGAGAGGGTGCTGGGCACTCGACAGTGCAGGGCGAACATCCATGACAGGACAGGGAATCACGGCAGGGCACACGTGTGTGACTCTCACTGCAATGGCAAATACCCAGAGGAAGGGGGGAAAAACGTGTTGAGGACCTGTAGTCACGTGCTGCATCACTTTTGTGGTGTGAGTGAAGCATGGAATTAGTTGCCATTATTTTGGATATGACAGAGGTATCTTGAGTGGAAGGTGTTGACTTTGTCCAAATATCTTCTAGCTAGTTATCTGGGCCTACCCTTTAATGCCTGCCAGCATGTAAAAACTACCTGAAGCTCTGATTAAAGAGAGGTTTTGTTTTGCTCATAAAACATCTTGTCTGCAGTGAAGGATAAGCAAATGCTTAAGCTATTTCCTGAATAAGATTGCTGTCCTGAAGTGGAATCAAAACAACTGCATATTGCAATAGGGAACTGAGAAACTTTGTGCTCTTTTTCTATTTTTCTGCTTTTTTAGTTTATCCTGCTCTCTGTATCTTGCAAATCCTGTAAAGATCTGTTGGATTCATGGGAGGATGTATTACCAATTAATGATCTTTTTTGGAAGGGAGATTTGTTAGCAGGAAATTCTTGCAGCTCTCAGATGATCACCAGCTGTTCAAATGCATTTTGTAGTCTAATTATACAGGATAACCAAAAACGCTGGTCTCTCCAAAGAATAATTTCCACTAAGAACAAAAGTGTGTTCTTCAACTAATATTGCAGTCCTTGGGCTATGATTCCTCTCCTAAAAAAGACAGGGCAAAGCTTCACATAGTTGAGGTGCTGAAGATATGAGGTACTTGGATAATGTGATTTCAGATGACGCTGTCCAACCTAAAATTTCTGTTTATCACTGAATCTTTCATCCACTCTTGCATAAAAAAAATATGCCAAATAATATTATCAATCAAGTGGGTTGATAGAACACGTTTCTTCTCTTAACTTTTTTTTTTCAATTTTATGTATTCAGTATAGTTGGTAGCACTGTAGTTCAGTTCCGTTTTGATACTTTAAGTTTTCAGCTCTAGCACATCTGCCCTTACCTGCCCTTAGCTTTCTATGGTCAGGCTGTCAGCGTCAAACTGCTGCTGCAGGCTTTTATAAAAACAGGAAAAGTTTATAGGAATGAGATATTTTAGGTTCTGCCAAGTTTTGTGTCAATCACATGATAAACAAAAATGTGATTTTTAATTAATCTAGCCAGTGCTTCCAGACATGCTATTCTTCATAGCATCAGGCTGAGCTTGACATATCTTACTCAGTAGTTTTTTGCTGAAGTCTTTTGTTGGCTAATTCATTTGAGATGTACTCAGCTTTTCTATAAGAATTCAATGAAGTTCAGCTGCAGACTTTTCTCCATATTCAACTGCGACTAGCAAGCATACGTGAGCTGAAGAATATGTTAGTGGCCAGCTTTATATTACAAGAATGGTATTAATATTTTAACATTCTGGAGAAGAAAGCAGATATTAATGTCACCCAAAGGCATTACTAAAATGGCTCTCCTTTTGGATTTCAAGATTACCATCTGTGTAGCATCAGAAACAGATGTTCTTTTCACCAGAAAAATGTACGTGAAAGCAAGGACAATATTCTTGTATGGGCTATTGAATGGAAAGACTGTTAGAGAAGTAATGGAAGAATAGATAGCAAAGAAGACAATGTGTTTTGTTGTAAGGGAATCTAAAGAAACTATTATTCTCCAAGCTAAACCAGAAGATCCAGTGGCAGAGATTTTCTCAAATGGATTAATTGATAAAGTGGTCCCATTTTATGAAAAACAGGTATTTTCAGAATTTTGAATTTCAGTTTTTCTGCTTTCTGTTTGTTTGGTTTTGCCTTAATTCATAAAATACCCATAAAATTTCTGTGCTTTGTAAGTTAAATGGAAATTTCTGGGGAAATAGGTCCTAAAAATGGAGGAGTATAAAATTGAAGGCAGTTTTCAGTGTTTCGGAGATTGTTTATCCTTATAGATCTGTAAGACTGTATGATAATATGTAACAATTTAGAGTAATTTGATTTTTTTTTGTCAGCTTTGTGCAGTGATATCTTTATCTTTGATTTGCAATTAAACTTTCTCTTATAAAAAGCTCATATTGGCTTGCATAAGTTCTCTTGATTTCAATGAGTTTTGTTAATGGATTTTTTCCCTCTCTTTTCAGCATGAATCTATTACTGCAGCTAACATTTTTTTAAACCTTTGTACCCCCTCCTAATATTTTCCCAGGTTACAGAATGGCCAGTGGGAAACCAGGGTTTGCTGTATGATCGAAACTGGATGGTTGTAAACCAGAATGGAGTCTGCATGACTCAGAAGCAGGAGCCGAGGTTGTGTCTTGTGAATCCCTCAATTGATCTGAAGCAAAAAATTATGGTCATTCAGGCAGAAGGTTAGTAAACAATTTCTTTCCTTTCCTTATTGGTGTCAGACTTCCATGCAGGGACGCCTGCATGCTCCCACCAAACTAGTGAATGCTGTGTGTGCTTACTGGTGACTTTAGGGACAAGCTCTGTGCCAGCTGCACAGAATGGAATGGAAGCCCAGCCTGTTATATGCAGCCCTGGGGGCTTCCTGACTTATTGTTGGGGTAGGCAGGGAGTAGAGAGTGACTCCCTATGTGCAGTCACAAAGTGAATACTCCAGGGTGGAGAAAGGAACAGACAGATGTGGAAATTTACTGACTAGTGTCTCTCCATAGCATGAAGTCCCATAGATTGAAGGGATTGTTAATGCTGCAAAGCTAAAAGAATAGAAGTCTAACATTAAACACCCTGGCTAAAAGTATTCCCATTTTAAATCTCTCTTCCTCCCTCCATCTGTGGGATTAGAGGGGTAGAGTCTTCAGGGGGAATTAGTTTGAATTAAAATAAGGACCAAACATTATTTAACTCAGTTAAATACTTGCACTAGCAGGCAAATATTTCATGATGTTTGAGCTTCCTTGGAATTATCAAAATCCTTTTTACTCGCTGCTGAGTAAAAAAAATAAAAAAAAATGTTAAGTGTTACAAAAACACCTTTGCTGCTCAGGGGTGAAAATTATTTATTTACATAACAGTTCCATTACCACTGAACACTGGAACAGGTTTGAATTCCACAAAAGTCACTAGTAATGCTGAGTGTGCATGTGTCTGAATGGTGATCATCACTTCCCTGGAATCCGACATTTACTCAGCTCATATGTCTTAACCATTAATAACATATGTGCCCACATTTTCAGCAGCTAGAGCAAAACTAGGGGACCTATCTTCAGATTTCCCCCCCTTTATTAGAAATCCATATGAGTGGATCTGTAAGCAGTCTCCTTTCTGTGTGTACGTTAGGGTTGGTGTCATCTCCAGCTGTCTGAGCACTCTCCATAGAATTAAATCTGACTCATTGATTCTTTTGTTTGAAATAGGTTTCTCAAACGTACATTTTGATACTTCCACTGATCATGTGCTATTTTTTATGTTTCCAATCCCAAACACAGTCTACTCTCTTTTTAGGGATTCCAGACTTGCTCACTGGCACATACATAGCTTCTTTCCTCCATACTATTTCTCTGAACATCTATCATTAATTTATTTCAATTCTATGTGGAGCACCTAGCACCTCAAATTTCTGTTGTACAGTTGCACATACCATCTCCTCCCACAACTTTTAAATTATCAAATGCTTCAGAACTAATTATGTCTAGAGATTTATTTCCTTACCATCTGTCTTCCTTTCTGACCATTCTGAGTCTTTTCTTCTTTTTTTTTTCCTTGCTAGCACTTGTTCAGACAAGTGCATGCCCATTAGTATATTCACCTGTCAATAACACCTGTCAGTAACACCTGACATACTGCAGGGAGTCAGGAGAAAATTTTCTCAGACAAAAATGACAGTCAAGGCACCCATTTCACAATGAGATTTACAATCTCTTGCCATGGTTAGCGCCAGGATGAAATTTGCCTTTAAATTCTACATTTTACTGTGTGCCTTCTTTTGAGTTTTCACTGTCATTTGCCTTCCTTCCAATGAAAGTGAGAACTATTTCCACACAGAAGTGATTGTCTAAATTGATTGATCATTTTTCTACCCAAAAGTAATTGATCAGTGTGCTCTAACAGGAATGTCATTGCCATTTATTTATAGCCTGCTTTCATACAGCCAGTGTGTAAGAATTGAGTCATTTTATTCTTTGTATAATGACTCTAGCTACCAAAATCCTAGCCCATGAGGTGATCTGGGCCTTCTTTCCTAGCAGTCCTGCTGTTTTATACTCTCATGGTGTTTTTGCAACCTGTGGCATTTTTCTGAATTCTTGCTGGTGAGATAATGACTCTCTTTTCCTTGGGGAGTCTATTCCAGAGCTTACTGCTCCTAAAAAGGCACAATGATGGGCCATCTTAGGATCCAAAACAAACCAGCAGGGTAAGACTGACCAGATAAATCTGTAGAAAGTTGTTCCACTATTTCTTATGTTTTCTTTCTTCTTACTTGCAGTCTAAATCCATGATTTGTTTATTGGTAGTGTAGTGGTGTGTTAATTTTAATTTTTTTTATTATTTTATCCTTTCACAAACATTGGTCAGTGTTACATTTTCCACTTAAATCATTTAATGGCAGACAAATTGAATTTAATAAATTGACTCTTTCCTTGACAATCCCACGTTAATCCCTGTCGCTTTTGTCCCCACTCCTCCAGCCTGTCCGTAGCTGGTTGCGAATGTGGGACCTGAAGCCGAATGCTGCTTGTGAGCAGTGATCCAAGTGGTGGGAGCAGTGGAACTCGGCTGAGCCAGGCTGGTTGTTCTGAAGCTCAGAACCTTCACTGCCTGTGTCGGTGGCTGATGTTATTTCGGATCCCTAGTTCCTGGCCTGCTGACTAACACCCACCTCCAGGTCTCTTCCTGCTTTGCTCCTTCATCCTCATGGAAGGCCACCCACCCGAACTGCCTTTCCCCAGCCACAGCAGGACGCATCTTTCCAAGATGAGTTTTGTTCCCTCCATCTCTCCTTGCAGTCCCTGTGCTGAGTTTCTCTGTTCTTTCCGTTTCTGCAATGCCCTTGCCTCGGTGACTGCGCAAACCCAGCGGCCCCAGCGGACCGGTGGCAGCTCGGTCCGGCCGTGGCTCGGTCCGGCCGTGACAGTGCGGTCCGGCCGTGGCTCGGTCCGGCCGGGGGCAGTGCGGTCCGGCCGTGGCAGCTCGGTCCGGCCGGCCGCCTCCCCTCGGCGAGGAGCCGTGCCCGCTGCGCTGCCCTGCCCGTCCCGCTGCTCTCCGAGCTCCCCTCGCTCGGGAGCGCGCATCTCTCCGCCCAGAGCGCGCTTTGCTGGCTGCAGGCGCCTCTCTCCGAGAGAGCGCCTAAGGCAGCTGTGCTGCTGGAATAGGTGCCTCTAGTAAGTGCCTGAAGGCGTGTGGGACGAATCCCACCTAGCTGAAGTACACAGCATTTTATTTAACTTTTTTTTTTTTCTTTTGCTGTTACACTTTTAGATTATGTGCCACTTTTACGACTGTAATGAGTCTACTCTCTCTTCCCCTCCAGGCACATGCTTTCCTAGTTCTCTAGAACTTTTCATTAGAGGAAAATTTGTTTATGGTTATTTTATTTCAGTGTGGCTTAATATTCTCTGTCTTCTCTGTCCAAGAAAAATTTGTCTGCATGATTTAGTGTGACTGTAACTACTTTAACACCTTTAGCTCAATTCTGTACGCCCTGAGACACCCTTTCAGGGCTGTTCTTTAACCGCAGCATGTTGGGTGTCGCCATAGCTCCGGCTGTGGATGGGCAGACCCTGCTGCCTGACCGACCCAGCTGCGCAATCCTGACACCACTGTGGGTGGTGAGGATGGCAGAGTGCGGCTCTACACAGCCCAAAGCTGCCTGAAGGCTTAGGATCTTTGCCTGGCATGCCTGTAAAATTAGTTGGCTTGCATGGTAGCTGGGCAGCTCCAGGTATTTTCGAGATCTCTGATGAAGGGTTTCAGTGAGAGCAGAGGGAAAGGAAGGTTTGTGCTTACTCTCTCACTGGCTGTACTTTTCTTCAGCAGAGAGACTGAGATTTTAATTTTGAGAAACTGAATTTATTAATTTTGTCAGAATGATTTTCTTAAGCTATGTTATTGTTAACAGGCATTTTCTATTTTGTTTACTATTAAAAGTGTAACAAAACCTTGCTATCACAGAACCCACTTTGAGAAAATCAGTGTACCTAACTCTAAATCAGCCCCAATGGAGAGAAACAGCTTCATGTGTCTTGACTGAAGTTATTAGAGGTTTGGTTCCCAGTAACTTAAAGGTGGGCTGGAGCAAGTGCCTTCATTTCCAGAAATCCTATTACTTGAGTGAGAATCAAAGGAAATCTCCTTGTCCTCCTCCATCAAATACGTGGGAGCACAGATCACATTGCATGTGTTCCTGACCTACACTAAAGTGTAGCCAAACAGAATTTGGCTGAGAATGCATTTCTGGAAAAGACTAATTTCTCTCTTTCCATTTTAGCTAACAATTAGTGTTACTCTGGCAAGTTGGGCATTAGTTTGCCACTGCACAGTGGGAGAAATTCTGAGTGTCAAGGAGGCACTTTAAAATATTGGAATAGAAAGATGCTAGCAAAACTGAGCAGCTAATTACACTTTATGGAGTTTATTGTGCCTTCAAATAGTCATGTGTTAGTGCCAATAAAAACAATGGGAATTAAGTGCATACACTGGTGAAAGAATATACATGAATGGTTCATATTTCAGTCTATTGAAATAACAGATCTTTAATTTTCCTCATTGACTGAAAATAGGAGCTATAACTATAAGAATTTTTTATATTAATACTGTGAGCACATCTGTGAATTTTATTATCAAGCAAATGACCATGGAGAATGACAGCTTTTACATTTTAGTAACTGACAATATTGTACTTTGTTTTTTTGCCTTAAAGATAGAATAAAATTCTAATTAACAATGTTTAACTGACCTAAACATCACTGTAAAATGTGTACTGTTCAATAAAGATGTGATACACTTGCTGGTGTACAAAAGCCTTTTTAAAGCCCTGAAATTCTATTTTAAGAAATTTTGTGAGTATGCCTTTCTTAGAAAGTATTTGAAAGATATAACAGTTAAGAGTGGATGCAGAATGAAATATTTCAAACTCTTCTTTTCCAGAAGGAATGATGCTAATGTTTAATTGTATCGAAGTCCAAGGGTTCTGGTCGATAAGATGACAACATTGGCTTTCTTTCAGGTTGTTACAGAGTAGTTCGAAGCATTTATTACTTAAATGTATTATTTTCCTAAGTGAACCCAACTTTTCCCCCTCTGTCTTCACTTAGACATATACTAACATAATTAACCAAAGAAGAAGTAGACCACTTTCTGTTTCATGAAACATGCATGAAACAGAGTTGATAGCTGTGTTACAATGAATCTGAACTACATTCCATTACTCTTCAGAAGACAATAAGCCGACTTGATTGCACCGTGTCACAGAGCTGGTAGAGCATGGTTCTCATTTGTTTTACAATATTATATAATATCAAAATATGTGTTTATAATTCTGGGAAATGGGTGTCAGAATCTTGGTCAATATATGTTACAGTGTAACGGAAAAGCTGGATTCGTTGCAGCTACACAGTAAAACGCTTTGTTCTTCATTTAAGATTATTGTTTTCAATTAACAGAAAGAAAAGTAGTATGATTTTCCTTTTGGTTCTAGTGAACAACAGTACCCTTTTAATCTCTTTGGCTCATTTGGTTAAAGATGGGAAAAATGTGGGAGAAATTGTTAAGATAGATCATTACGAGGAAATCCTCAACTGGTTTAAACTTGGAGATGAATAGATGGGAATAATTGTCTCATTTGCAGATTTCCATGCATTTGGTCTTTAAATTATTGTAGTTTTATCTCACGGTATATTTCTTTTTTTTGAGCAGACTGTGCCTCTTTTTTTCTTCCTCCCCTCCTCTGTATTTCATCTCTCAGATCACTCAACCCCTCTACTCCAGCATGATAGTGTTTAACATCATCTCCTGACTTGTCAGAGGAACCATCCTTTCAACAGAAACCGTGGCCATAATTCTGTGCCAGTTTTTTTGCTTGAGATAAATAGAGAAGGAAGTTACTCAAAGCTGAAATTGTGTATTTTTTAAATATGCTTTGAGTACCAAGGTCAGCTGCAGTCTTTGTGCTTTGTTTTATCATTTGGAGCCACCTGCTGGCAGAGAAGATCATTCTGGCAAAAAGAAAAAAGTTTGTTTTTTTTTTTAATTTACTATTTGTGAGGCTGCTGTGACTGTGAAAAGGAGCAAAAAATAAGAACTTTTTTCATGACCGTATCATTCTTCATATTTTCTTTATTTGACTACGACTTACTCTCTACCCACCTAGGCATGGACCCAATATCTTTGCCACTAGAAGACAGTACTGGAAAAGCTGTGGTCTGTGAGAGTAAAGTCTGTTCACACAGGTAAGTGAGAGCAGAGAGGTACTGAAGCTGAAAATCACTATAGTGACACTCAGGATGTGAACAGATGTGCGCACAGACAGAAGTCCTTTAAAAAATAGTGGAAAGCAGTGACTGGTTAGCGGACTAGCAGAGTAGTCCAATTTAAATAAGTTGGCATGCCCTGAATGTCAGATAGCAAACAGTACAAAAATTTAAAAAAATTGAAAAGGAGAAGAAGGTCAGTACAATAAACTGACTTAGCCCTCACTTGAGTGAGTGAGATCTTTTTTTCACTTGCTCCAAGCATGAGAAAAGGCAAAGGTGTCCCCAGTTACCTCCAAATGCCAACTGGGGGGTCTCAGAAGGATGTGAATTCAGTTCCCACATTTAATAATGGTGATTCTGGTAGCTTTGCCCATTTCATACTGCGTGGATTTTAAACTGCTAGAACCTTCTACATTTATAAACAGCTTTCCATATTTACAACCCTTTTTAATTTTGTTTTGACCACCAATGTTGTTCAGTGTCCCCTTAACAATCTTGACTGCAGGTACGTACGTTAAATAATGTTAATTCTAATCAAGAGACATACCACTTCAGTGAATATAACATTATGAATAAATTTATTTCCTATCCATAAACTTAAGTGTTTATTCATCATATTTTCTAAGAACTTCCCGCAGTCTCATTAAGTTTTCTGAGTGGCAGTGTATCAAGTGCCTTCCTAAAGCACATTTGCATTATCTACTATGTTTCTTTTCAATTACTCTCTTGGTAAGTCCAACTTAAAGAGCCACTTAAAGATTTATGTCTTCCTTTCACCAAGGTATACTAATTCTTTGTAACCCTCTATGTTTGCTTCTCTGAGTAACACATAAACAAACCAGCAGAAGACCTGGCAATTTCCCCATGGAGCCATGCAGAAAATTATCTTCTCCTTCTTTTCTACTAGCTATTCAGATGATAAAGAGGATCTTTTCCTCAGAAGTGTATTTTCCTCAGGTAGTGGAATCCAACCAAGAGTCATTTGTTTTAACCATCTGTCCCACTTCCCATAGTGTTGACTCATCCCTAGCCTCCCCATGGTAAGCCCATCTATTACAGGCTGTAAAACAGCCTGAGTTATCTTTCTCTCTGTGTGCATAAAATTTGTTGCCATGCTGTTTATTGTAGACTCTCTTTCATGTAACTGACTGTCATTTTTATTGTATCAAATTGGAAGTTTTCAAGGAAAACTTCTTAGAGTTCTGTGAAGGAAGGAAAGGACAGAATGAAAAAGAAAGGAGAAATGAAAGCAAATTGCACAGAGTGGACTGTGACTAGCAAATAAACAAGACAGGAAATAAGGTAGGATGAGTGAACAACATTGATGAGGCTCTGAAATTGCTCAGAGATCCAATAGCAACTGATGCCAGTTTCCAATGTTTCAGCAGAAGAGCCTCCAGGGCCAAAAATAATGAGAAAAGCAGTGTTTTGCAAGAGGAAGGGAGGTGATTTGTGGTCTGGGGTCTTTTCTGTGAACTGTCTAAGGTGAGCAGTGGGACCAAATGTCTTTGTTAAAAGACTTTTATTTGAAATAAATGCCTAGTGAATGTATTTTCTATGTATTCATTCTGTGCTCTGATACTGGTATTTCATCCAATTCTGTTGGCTTACTCTGAATTTAGACTGAGATAACTAAGAAAAGTACGTGATGTAGAATCTGCAAGCAGTCAGGTGAGGCAGTTTAATTTCACAGCAGACGTGGAAGTTTAATGAGCCCAAATTTCCCTTCTGAAGCAATTCATCAGCGTTAGCCTTCATCCCAGCGGTGGCTGTCCATCAACATGTGCTGCTCACATCAGAGGGATGTGGCTTTCTTGGTACAGTGTCTAACAGTGACGTAAATGATGAAAGTAGAAGCTAATGTTGATAGGATTGATATTGTAGATAACCCTAAATGCTCAAGGTTGCTGCTCTGCTGAAATAAGCAGAGACACAGTCTCCTCTTTGACAGGTTGCAGTATCAAAGAGATCAAGGGAAGTGTAGCAGTGGTAGAAGACAAAGGTGTAGTTAAGAACAAGGTGAACTGAGCCTATTGTATTATATCCCGTGGGATCAATATTTAGACTTCATCTGTCCTTGTTTCTTGTTCTGTAAATTACCCTGCTAGAGGGACCGGTTGTAATGCACAGAAGCTAAACGACATAATAGAAAGATGAGTGGGAAACTCAAGGCAAACAGCAAGTGAAATCAGAGAGAAATAGGCTCTCCTTTATAAATTGCCTGACATGTGCCAAATGAAATGTAATGCTGACAGATGTAAAGTTATACACAAAAATAAACACAAGCAGAAAGCAAGTAGAATTGAACTGCAACAGAATGACTTTGACTAAGACCTTGAAAAGATGATGGTACTTGCTCAGAAAATGGTTTGACAATAAGGGAAAGCAATTTAAAAACATGGGGGTCTTGGAATACAAAAACTACACATTGACATTTGATGAAATACCAAGACTGGTGTGAGTCTGTAACTCAGCCTCTGTGACTCAAAACAATAAGTGTATAAAAAGAGGGCAAAATTTTCTTCCTGATTTATATAGTATTAATTTCCAATAGGCTGCCAGAGGCAATTGGCTTAGGAAAGATTTTAGACACCCCCTAGTATCTCTATGAAGGTAGAAAAAAATATTGGAGGAATTTGTTTCACCTGCACTGTTATCATGGAAGATTCATGTATTCTCATTAACAGCCTTCTCCCTAACACAGTGAGGAGCAAGCAATTCAGACTGTGAGATCCCATGTGGGCACTCACCTTTTGGCCTTTTTCTTGACACAGTGCCTGCATCTCATATTTATACCAGAGCACCATTCTGGTTCTAGAGCATCATTGGCTAGATGCAGCTGTGGTTGACATCTGTCTACTCTGAGTGGGAGAGGGATACAGAGCTGCACCATAACTCAAAATTCAGAACAAGCACTCAAGAGACACCTGTTCCATGCAGGATTATAAAACCTTCTTGGTTTCCCTTCTCTGGCTTTGTACCTGTGTAATTCAGTTGAACCCTACAGAGCATTTTGTTATGTCAAACCACTTCATCTCAGTCCTGGGGCTTAGCACCTTTTGCTGTGAGTAGCTGTCTTCTTTCACCAAACAGATGGTTTCCATGCAGATCAACTTCTTTGGCTGAGTAGGACATCAAGGTGAGCATAGGAACACATCTACTTCGCTTTCCTTGCTAGAGGAATTCTCCCTAGATCAGCATAAGAATTCACATTCCTCTTACATTTAAGGTTAGGTATGAGTCAAATCTCTTTATATGGTAAATAGAGAGTTGAACATTCCCACAGTGAGGGTCATCCCACCCTGAGGTCTAATATGGATGGGAACTACTTACTTCTTTCCATTATCTGTGACTGAAACCCAGACAGCTGATTTAAACTAGATGTCTGGATTTTGGAAGGTTGACATTAAATTTACTCAGGGCTAAGGAATCTAATGTCAAACAGGATCAATTTCCAGTGGTCTGATCTGTGGCCTTCTTGCATTGAGAGAGGTGATTTCAAAGTCACTCTAGGAAAGCTTTCATCCTGGTAAAGAAGGCAATTCTAGTGCCAGCTTGCATAACTCACTAGACATTTTACATATAATGGAAATCATCTTTAGAGAGATACTTAGCCTCTTTTAGTGGAGCCATGTTTTAATGTGAAATGTCTGTATTAACATGAATTAAATTAGAGAAGTAACATCATTGTTCCTGATGGGATCATTAAAAATTGCACACAGCAGAGCAATCTTAAATTGAACTCAGGTAATTCCTCTCTGTTTTTAGTAAAAAGTACAGACCAGTGTGATTATTTCATAGTACTGTATTGTAATATTGTTATATGGGCAACCACTTATTATCCTTCAGAGTCAGTGTCTTTTGTGTTATGATTAATCCTTTATTACACAGTAATTTTTTGTAGTAAACTAAACTAGATCAACTTCAAGAGGAATGGAGTGAAGTTGAAGAAATGGGGAATTAGTCATGCTGAGCTTCATATCAGACCATATGGATTCTGTACTTTGTATTGAAGGAAGAAGAATAAACATCTTCACAATTTTACTTCTGTTTTGAAAATTAATGTTTGGGCAGTCAAATTTAAATTTCCTCTCCTCTTGCAATAGGGTAAAAACCTATGACTGTGGAGAAAGAATTGCTGGCTGGCTCTCTACATTTCTTGGTCGTCCATGTCGCTTGATAAGACAAAGTTCAGACATGAAAAGCAAGTCACATCAGAAAAATACAAAAGGTATGTTGTCATTCTTAAAAAGATTTGTGATTCCTCATGCAAACGTCAGGCTCATGGGCTTCACAATGAGTATATAGGCACCTTGATAAAGGCTGAAATAGTTATCTAATATTCATTGTTATGTTTAACCAAACTGATCTTTTCCTGCCCTTCTTGTTAAATTGGATGAAAATGTACAGATGCACCAGTATGGGGGGAATTTATCATCATGACCATGATTTTGTCTGGAAATTCAAAGACCAATTGGAAAAACAACTGTGAAAAATCTAAGAATCAAAGAATTTATTCAGTGAGTAAATTTCAATACAAAAATAATTGAAAGAGCACTGAAATTGAACAAGCATTGAAAATGCATCGATATTGCTCTTGCAAACTATTTTACAAATTTGGTAAAAATCTCAACTCTATCTCAGTTCCTAACTGCATTCCATCATTATCATTTGCAGGTTTGAGAGCATCCTTGGAATATTTCTAGTGCCTGGAACAAAATGAATAAACTAGTTATGAGAATGAGTAAGAGGTCAAAGGAAAATTGAGGTGAAATTAATAATTTTAGAATGTTGGATTGATTTATTTTTTTTTTTAGGTCTTTCATCTGCTACAAACATCTCACTCTCTCTTGTGAATGAAGCACAATACCTCCTGATAAATGTAGCAAGCATTTTGCAGCTGAAAGAACACATTTCTGCAAGGTAAGATGCTTCTGTCTCCAAATGTCTCTCACTGATCTTGAATTCCAGAATCTTGCCATAAGATGCTACTATAGATATGTTATGTGGAAATTTAGAGATAGTTACTTTTCAACATTCAAAAATTATATAGCTATTTAACTGCTATAATTACTAAGAATTTTATGATTTCTGAAAATTTGAGTTAAACACATGGGTATCATCTATCTACCAATCATCTTTAGGAAAATTTAAATGAAATTTTTGTCAAATGATTTGGTGGAAAGATATTATTGAGAACCAGCCAACTTCTATTTGTCAGAAGAACAAAAAATAAGTAGGTTTTTTCAATATAAATTGTCTGGCAGGAAAAAACATAGTCTTACTACTGTCTGGCTGAGCTATTTCTCTCCTATGGGAATTATTAAGATTTAGAGTAAATATGCACAACAGAAATACTTTAAAAGTATTTTCAGGACTGAAATAATTTTATTTCTTAATTTAATTTGGCTTTACTTATACAAAACTGGGAGATAGAAACAGAAACTGAAACACTGAGTCAGTCCATGGTTCAAAGATAGCAAACCCATTACCAACCAAATTTTCATATACTGACGACAGGAAATTTTTGTTTCTTGAATACGACTAGGAAAGTTTCAAATTCCACAAAAAATCTTCCCTCAAGGCCTCCATTATGTCTGTGCGTCCCACACCCCCAGCATTTGTCTGTGAGCCCCCTTTTCCTGTCTCTCAAAGCTTCTCTCTTGCCTCTTCCTGGAGTCATCTTCTGTCCTCTTACTCACCCACCAAACACGTCCCCTGCACTGAACATTCCTGCTTTGAGTAGAAGAGGAATATATGTATCTATATATCTGCAGGAGGATATATATAAGGCATCAGAATTTAAAAATTAAATTCACTCACTGAATGAAGCATCAACTAAGACCACTGGAGCTTGCATTGTCTGAGGATTTTCCTTCTTCAAGAGAAGACACTTGGGCAGTTTTAGAATAACATGGGAAATGTGTGTAGAAAAGGTCTGAATCAGGCCATCTCTCAGTGTTTTGCCTACCCTTTCTCAATGCCTTCTTGTGAGGCTTGTGGGGACTGGCTGGGTTACATCTCCTTGGGAGGGCACTTCTTCAGACATCCCTTACTCAGCATGGGACTTTTCCATGATAAAACTCTATGAGGAACCTTCCAGATACGGGATTTGAGTGTAAAGATGAAGAAAGAATAAGAAGCAGCAAGTGAGGACAAAGAAGAAAAAGGAACTTTGGTAAAACATTCAACGTCAGATGACACACTGATTTTATGCCTAATATCTTCCAGAACAACTAGGCTTGTACTCTCCCTTTCCTCAAAGGAAACTCCAGATGTGACCAGAGCTGCAATGGTGACTGAGAAGCATCTGGATTCCCACTCTGCAGCATGAGTTGGAATTTTCCTCCCTTCCATGCATTTGCCATGCAACGCCTTCTCCAGGTGCTGGAGAAATAAATTCAGATATACACCATCCTCATTCTGAACTGTTACTAAATCATGGTGTATGAACCTTCCAAATATTGAACTATCCAATGTGCTTTCAAGAACTGCACTTATGGGTCTTTTTTAAATATTGGAGGGTTTTTAGAAAGTATTATTTAGCTCCTTGGCATATGGGTTTGGTTTTGCTAATGGAAACCTGCTAAGTTTTACAAAAAAATTCAATTTTCAATTAAATTTTCATCATTTCACTTTATATCTTCCATAAGTAAAAACTACTAAAAAGACTAAAAATCTTCTAGTTTGCACATGGCTCTTGAGAGGTGATCTAAAACAGAAACAGCAATTCAATTAAAAAAGAGAATGCGGCATATTGTTGGAGGGTTTACATGTTCCTGCAGACATTTGTCTCTCTGGTGTTTCCTTTACAGGTCACCTCCATGAAAATCCCTATGGCCTGGCCTAATGCTCAAATGTTCTTGTTAGAAATATAACCTTGAGGATATAAATATTAATTTCCAGGTTTGCCTGTGTAATATAGGTAACACATTCTTCATCACAGAGCCCACTGCTGTTAAAATCCCAAGCATCTAGGCTAACCTGGGCACATTACACTGATTTTCAAAACAGATCCGTGTTGGGATTTGCAGGATGAAGATACCTGCCACTCCATCCAGTCAATGCATGTTTTGTGGGAGGAGAAATGATGGAAATTTACTCAGATACATGTTGCCAAGTAATTATAAGCATTTCTGAGGGCTGGGGGAGCTGCAAGAGAGGTGAGGTGTTCTGGATGTGAGCCCAAGCAGGTAGAAGGCAGAGAGAGCAGGGGTAGGGGCATCGCAGTCTTTGAGTTAAGCAGCAAGGGGTAGATCAGTAGAAGCTTGAAGCTTTTTCAGCGTCTGTCTCAGGACACTGCAGACCCAGCTCTGAGGTTACTGGGGCTTTTGATGCCCCCACAAGTACAGGCTGGGGTGGCAGGCACTTTGATTTTCCCAAACACATTCAAAACTAGAGGCTCCACAGCAGCCAAGCTCCAAGAGCCCACAGCAAAGCTGGGAAGCACAGCAGCATAATTGAACAAGTTCACAAGTAGCTCCTGTTTTCCTCCTTGTTTGTGTGAGCACTGGCACAATCTGTGCTTCCTGTTGGCTCCCACCTCCTGCATTCATTACAAATTGTGTCTTAGCCATGGGATTACCTGTGGGATCCTGAGGGAAAACCTGTAGCCTTGCAGCTTCCCATCCCACCTTCTACCCCCAGGCTGCTGGAGCCCCTGTGAACCCAGGGCTTGGTGGTGAAGGGCTTCTGTGGTTTGACTGAAAGTCTGCACAGGCAGTTTATCCTTAAGCACTTTTGTCTACTAGAGAAGATCATCCAGACTATTTTAAATAAAACCAAGTTCTTTTTTTTTTACCTAACAGGCCTCTCTGCCAAGACTGCTTGATGTGAAACTGTCCCTGTACTTAGATTTTGCATGTTTTTTCTCTAACTAAAATACATTTTAAATTGTATGTCCTTTTTTTTTGGGACAGAAATTCCTCTCTTCACTGCTTACCCAGATTTCTGTCTCTGCTTTAGGGATATCATATCCCAAAGTTTTCAGACAACAGTCTGTTGAGTATCAAAAATGGTTCCTGTCCTTAACAGCTAATGCAAAAAGAAGTGTATTTCTCCGCTAAAAGTGGCACTGAGACAACCCTCTGACAAATATGTCCGTCTTTTTTTTTTTTTGGTACTGTTCAAGTTCTCCTTTAAAAGAAGAGTGAAGAATGACAATTCAAAGATGCAGCAAGATTTTGGATATTTGTATGCAGTCTACTGCTCTTTCTGTCTCATATACATTCTCCACACTGACAGAAATCTACACTCTGGCAGCTCAAATGCTTGTAAAGAGGGGGAGATATCACTACACAGAGATTAATTTTTTTAAAACACCTATCGTTTGGTGCAATCTGCTGCCTCCCAAAGGCGAATAATAATAATATGAGGGATATGTTCTCTCATAAAATTATTTTACTGGCCTTTTTCACCTTCAGCAACTGCTGGTTTTGTCCCTTCTGACATTGCTGCATGTGCAGAATAAAATTTTTTTTGCCTTTGGTTCTAGAAGCTTCTATTTCTACAATATTTAACAAGTTAAATGATTGCTAACTGAGATCTTTTTATTTGTTACCATTAGCCTTACATACAATAACAAATTGAGAATTTTCTCATATGCATGGTTCACAATCAGCTTTCTACATGTTTTCATACCTACAGTTCCAGGTTACACCTCTGAAGGAGCCACCCAGAGGGTTGCATACTATAGATGAGAGGTTACAAATTATAGTAGAATACCTTGTGCCATTTCTGTAGCCTTTGCAATAGAACTTGGTCCAGGTTATTCTGGAGAAGCATTTGCTAATCACATGAGCCACCAGATTCTTACAGCACAAACATCTAGTGCAAAATTAGTTAACAATCTTATTATTTCTTTTGCTCTGTCAACTCTGTGAGACAGACTGAAGGAGCCGTTGGAAATAGAGGAATTGATCCAACGTTTCCGTGCCAACATTGTCATCAGTGCGCCAGAGTCCTTCGAAGAGGAAGAGTGGGCTGAGATTTCGATAGGTGCTCTGCAATTCCAGGTACGACCTTTTCTCTCTTGTCCACGGCCCTGTGTATTTTGATTCCTGGAGACAAACCAATTTTTGCAAGGCTTTGACTAGAATATAGGTGGCTTTGTGCAGGCGAAATTTATAAAGTGCTTAAAAAAAAAAAAAAAAAAAAGTGATGTTTCCTGTGACAAACATACTTCAATATATTGAAGAGGTTTTGCCATATTTCTTCACACTTTTACTGAATTTCATAATTCATAGTGTTTCTTATCTTCATCTATCTGAAGCTAATAATAATCAGTTTTTTTGAGGCAGAGTTTACAGCACATGTTTAGCCAGCATGTCAGCAGAAAATACTTGTTGCTGTTGAGCACAGTAGTCCAAATGTAGCCTCACATTACTGCAAATGAAGCATCTGGTCACCAAAAGACTGGACATGAATACAAGTGAACACTCATGGTCTATTGCCCTCTGTTGTATACATCTTGTCCTAGTCTTCACTCAAGGAATGTTTCTAATTCTAGCCTGGTAGGGGTTTTTGGCATGTTGTGCATCGTATCTCAGCTAACAGCATAATATCCTTTGTACTGTGAGAAAAATGCTGAAGAGTCAGACCTTGTTTGTAAATGCTTTCATTCAAGAAAAAGTCTTAACAAAGAATCTGTAAAAGCTACATGACAACTGTATTAAATGTTCTGCTGAATTTGTCTGGCCAAGAGATATGAAATATGTATTTGAAGATGCTTTGCCTAGGATGTGAAAGTGGTTTATTCATTGTTTTCCTAGAGATTATATTATAAAGTGTGAATGACAGGTCAAATCTAGAAGATGTGGTAGGCATCATTCCTTTTTTTTCTGGTCAGCATACTGTAAGAAAATTTTTCAGCACGGGTGGAAAATACTGCTTATCTGCTCTCTGCTTATGTGTACTTTGATCAATAGGCTGTAATATGAGTTATAGAAAAATTAGGAAAAATTCCTATAGGTAAGAAATGAGGAACACAGAGGACAAAATATGTGGTGTATAGCTTGTTGGATGCTGGAGTTACTCTGGGGAGTTCAGCTGAGGATCCTCACGTTGATAAGTTACTGTAAAACTACAAAATAATAGGCATTCCTATTTCTGGCATTCATATACTTTAGGAGTACAAGGCAAAAATAGAAAGGCTTATGCAACTTGCATTGTCTTTTCCCATCTCTGCTAGATCTTTTTTCAGATACTGATGTAGCAAAAGTGCAAATTACGTTAATGCTTCTTTATGCCACAAAAATGGTAGAAGCTGTTGAACAAAGTAAAGCAGGGAAAAAAATATTTCCTTCTCTGTCTTGTTCTTTTAACAAAAAAATTAGAGCTGTGGAAAATAATTTTCCAAAAGAGCTGATGTTTGGTGTTGATGATTACGCTGAAGAGTTATACAAGCAGTCTAGATGCATCTCAAAAACCTGAAATATCACTTCAGATCAGCACATAAAATGTTTGAGGTGTACAGTTTAATTATTTGCCCTATTTGAAATTTATGGCACATTTTACAAAAGGAGAATGTGTATACTGGGATTCTGTAAGATGTAATTTCTATACCATACAGCTTTGCTAAAGTTAGGGATGCAGCCTTAAGTAAAAGTGCAACATGTCATCCTTCTCCACTTTAAAGCTCTAAGAAGAAATTCCTTGCAGGGTTCTTTTGGTTGTTTTTTTTCCCCCCTAAAAACATACTTTAGTTCAAACCACAATTAACTTTAAGAACAGTTACATATGATGTTAACATCTTGTGTAATAGATGATAGATGATGAATTATTTATTCGGATTAGGTAAACTTGTATATTTCAATATTGTACATTCTGAGTATCTAAAAGTGCCATGCATAAAATAAATATATTGTGCATTTCAGCTACACTAAAAACAGTCCCAAGAAAATCCTCCTTGGGTTGAATCCTGAGGCATTGGCTTAATTTTGTATTCAGTTCTTTGGGCAAGCAGCCCTGCTAACCCACCGAAGAGGTGAAGCCATCAGGAAATACAAACATGTAAATGTCTGGTATTTCTCAGATTTTGTCTCTGAGAAGGTTTTCCCTAAGAAAAGAAAAAAGTGAATTAAAAATTCAGTGAGACTTTTGTGAGCAGACATACTACATTAGGTGAACAGACTTGACCTTTTACATAATGAAAGCTTGAAAAACCACAGGAAAAGTATGCAAAAGGTGTGTGTTTAAGATATTATGATGGTCATAAGCTTGTACTGTTGAATGTCCTACTGCTTTGATAAATAGCCCTGAACTTTCTTTAACTGAAATTTCAGGTTGTGGGTCCATGTAGCAGATGTCAAATAATCTGCATTGATCAACAGTCTGGGGAACGAAACAAAGAAATTCTGCAGTCTCTCTCCGCTGCCAGAGGTAGAAAGGTCAGTACAGTACTTCAAAATAGCTATAATGGAAGATGTAGTGACTTTATTGCATGGGTAGTGAAATATCTGCTGAGAGAATATTCACAGTTAAGTTATTACCATTTGTTTTTTTTTCTGTAAAAAGAGGATGCACTTACAACCCAGATATGGCATGGTTTATTTCTATAAAATGCTCAGTACATTTTTTATTCAGAAATGGACTATTAATATGCATCATTTTTAAATGTGCTTGCTCTTATTCAGTATGTACTTCTTTACAGTGTGTTTATTTTGGTCTAAATAACAAGTTAATGCACTGATGTCTTTTAAGAAAAGAAATACACTGAAAAATCAGAAAGTGTTTGAAATCATATAGTTGGTGTGTAAGACTAAACTTTATTCTTACCCTGAGAAATTAGTTAGCAGGAAAAACCAGGCAGATGTGAATATAGTAAAAGAGGAGAACTGTTTAGAAAAGTGACCAAAAAGTAGGTGTGAA
Organism: Thryothorus ludovicianus; assembly: GCA_013397245.1. Lineage (NCBI taxonomy): Eukaryota > Metazoa > Chordata > Aves > Passeriformes > Certhiidae > Thryothorus > Thryothorus ludovicianus. The sequence goes on along the minus strand of VZTB01000820.1, from coordinate 130,613 downwards.
ATGCAGGTGTTTATTTGAGATCCTGCTTCCTAAGGTTGCATTGCTTCTTGGAACTTAGAGCTCTCAGATGACGGCTAGAGAGTTCAGCATCCCTAAAGCTCCACAGATATCCTCATACGTATATATTTAGCTGAAAATCCTTATTCAAAATTCATTGCTTCCTGTTGGTTAAGCTTCTGTTTTCAAGTGTCTCAGGCAGTCGGGGCTCAGGAGCTTTGGCAGTACCCGCCAAACACCGGAGACGGGCACAGCACCGGCACAGAGCAATAACAAATAGGCTGAGAATCATTCAACCAGACAATGCACAAACAAGCTACAAACACTGCATTCAGTGTCTGGACAAAAAAAAATAATAAATTGATTCGCCTCAGTGACTCATTAAGCAAACAAAGGGCTTTCTTTTCGTTGGCTGTTGTCCTGGTGAATAGCTCTGTGTCGGAGGCAGCCCGGTGCAGTGAGCTGGGAGAGGCGCAGGCAGGGCCGGCTGTCGAGGCACAGCTGCCCACTGACCTGAGGTGACTTCGGCTTGCACAGCAGGCTCTGCTCCAGGCCACCACAGCACAGGAGCCTTTGTGGATGAGCTCCTGGCCACGGTGGGTAGCCTGAGGCCAGGGGCCCTTTCCGAGTACTGGTGAGCCACAGCTGCAGCATCTGGGACACTTCAGAGCACGTTTGGGCGCTCGGCACAGGGGTGCTTCCCTACTGCCACATGAGGTGTGGTATGCAGAGGGTTTTTCTGCCCATATGGGTGTTACTGGATCAGGACTTGAAACCTCTGTAGAGAGAATGCAATCTCTACTCAGCGAGAAAATGGCAACAGAACCTTACTCAGGATGCAGATTCTCAGGAGAGGCGAAGCATTTTCTGCTATTTCCCACAGCAAAGATGAGCTCCTCTTCCATTCTGATTAACTTTTGATGTGCTGCTAGAACCAAGTGGCTCACTCCAACAGGACTAAGGCAAAGAGAGCAGTCCAGCCTGTCGAGAAGAAGCTGGTGCCTGATAAAAGCTGCTCTGCGAGGCAGGCGCTGCTGACCACGGCGGGGGAGTGCTCCCTCTTCCTCAGCTGCTCCGATATTCACGCTGCAAAGACACGGGCATTCAGCCTTTTTTATTTTTTCCCAGCCTTCAGCACTGCTGCCAGACAGGGTCTGTGAGCATGCCCTGTGAGTCCTCTGGCTTAGCTGACAATTGGAAGGGAGAGTTTGAGCTGGTAGCTTTGCCTGGTGTGGTCTGAGAAGACCTCCGAGCCCATCCCTCCTGCAGGTCACCTCTGTGGTGATGAGCACCAGCTGATTATCAGTGTGCAGCACCCGGGAAGGACTACGGCATTTTTAGTGTGCTCAGCAGACCTAGCAAAGGACACTGATCCAAACCTTTCACAGCTCGCAGTGGAAAGAGAGAAGGAACATCGAGTTCATGTGACTGTGTTAAATCACAGAGCTAATCCTTTGGTGACTCATATCTCTGCCATGTGCTTTTCTGCTAAGGAGTCATCTAATAGACTTGATTTTCTTTTTTTTTTATCAGATGCAGATTCAATGAAGGAATTCAGCAGTGTTTGCTCCCATCTGTCAATAATCTGATTCAAACTACAAACAGAACTATTGCAGAAAAATAAGATTTAAGATAATTTCCCAGGTTTTTGGAAAGCTGCTGTAGTAAGTTGATTGCCAAAACATTAAAGATACTGCTCATAGAAAGAAAGCCAGATGTCAATATTTACCATTTTATTTTGTTTTTTCCAAGAACACCAACCTGAAAAAATTACATTGAAATTTATCAAAGAAGTAGCCCAAATAGCAGCACTGCCGATAAACTTCAATAATAAGCTAAATAATGTAGGGCTTGTAAGAGGTAGTTCAATATTTATTTGTTAAATCCTGTTTTTCTCCATTCCTCTGAGACTCTGAGAACTTGGTGCTTCAAAATGAAAGATGGAGCCTTTGCATAGGTGGATTGCAGCTGAAAGTCAGAACCAGCTACTGTAACTAGCCACACAAGCAATTTACATCTTTCCAGATAAATGCAAAGCATGGTGCTGAAGCCTTGCCAGCTATTTTTATGAAACCTTTTATGTCATTGTTTGACATAAAATGTAAACGCCACTACAAAGTGAACTTGAACTCTGCTTCCTGAAGAAACACTCATAAAGGATTCCTTCTGTAATTTTGACTGGAAAGGAAAGATGAGCTCTCCTCGTGTGACAGAGTGCTCTGTTTCTGCAGGAGATTAGGAAAGACTAGATAACTCCATTAAGCAAATGGCCACATGCTGTTTCACGTGGCTCACCACCTGACACAAAACACACACGGATGGAGAAGGGAGAACACAGAATTCCTGCCTCTCTTTGGTGTTTCGCAGATGCCGTTTAGCGCTAATGACAGCGGAAGCCCTGTGGGTAGATTTGCAGCAGTGCTAGAAGCTGGGACTTGCTGTCAAGGTAGCGAGGGGAATTATTACATTAGCAGTCTGCCCTGGTCCAAATGTATGGATAGCAGTACATCAAGGGAAATACATTATGTTTGTACATGCCTTCATACACTAAAAGGCTTGTGTTTTTTTCCTGGGGGCTGTTGGTCTCCTTTATGTATCTCACTGTGCCTTGGGAGAGCTTCCTTTCCTGCAGAATTAGATGCTTTGCCTTTGGATTGCATACTGAAATATTAGCAAGGATAGCAAATTACCTTTCATATATGATACATCATTATCATTATTTTCATAGCAACGCAGGGCTTTACACCATGCAATGCTTTTAATTCAAATATCTGGAACACTTGAGAACAGTGATTGTTGTAATTAATAGGCCCCTGAAATAATATGGTTCTCTTTTCTCATTGGTGGCTGAACTGGAAAATGCATTTATTTAAGGTAGAACAAAGGAAAATCAGTTCTTAAGAAAACATTCTGCAGTCCAGATATTTTTGACTGAACAATATGGGGTTTTACTGCCACCAACTTAAAAATTTCCCATTTTCCAATATAAAAAATCAACACGTCAGAAGTGAGTACTTCCACTCTCCTATTTTGTAACACTTTACATGCTAATAAATCTAAAGCTAATAAATATTGTTACATCTTTAAAAAATCACTTTTAATAATTGCATCTCCCAAATCTTTGGATGAGAGGGAGGTTGTGTTATTGTATGTGAATAGATGATCAGACCTGGACAGGTAAATTCATCTGCTGGGATAAGGCAGAAAACAGCTACATCTGAGGGCAAAATCCAGAACTCATCCATCCAAAACTAAGTATTAGCATGCAGTATGATTTATGTGCTTGTTACACATCCTAGCAAGGTATTTCTCTATCAGGTTTTAGTCTGTGTTAACTGATCCTTTAGGAGCCATAGCTCAAAGGCATCTCACCTCAGGTCTTTGTCAGATGTACCCCCTCAGGTTTCTGTCTTACAAAAGGGGATAGTGCACACAGGTTATTTCTCTGTCAGTGAATTTCTGAGCAAAGCATATTGCTGTTGATCCAGTAAATGAACTTGAAACAACATGCAAGAATGACAGCATTTCATAGCTCCTCCTTTAAGTGAGAGTGATGACTATCATATGATTCACTGTTGGCAAGAATATGTATGTTTTCTCTATTTCTCCCAGCAGTGAAGTGGTCTGCTTTTTCCTAATCAAGAAGCTTTTAATTTTTTGTCCCTGTAACATTTTACAGTGGTGGGAAGAGTCTTGACTGCCAGATAAAGCCATGCTGCTCACAGTCCTGCCCTCGCTGCCCAGTTCTTGGTGTGTTCTGGGAAGATTATATGCAGAATAAAATGCCCTTGAACTCAGGAAAAGGTATCAAGTAGAGATTATGTGGTTCAATGTTATAAGTCTGTGAGCTGTAATCTCTGCGTTTGAAAGCCTCATTTTTCATCAGAAATTTGAGGATTTCTGCATTTTATCTTTCTCTTGAAAAAGAGCTGAAGTGGCAGATACAGCTTTTGTAGTTGCCTGGCAGGGGTGTGTGTGTGACTGCTATTATCAGTACTTGCAAGTCATTATTTGTAATTATTGACAAAAACAGGGAAATTTACCTAAAATATGTTAAATCCACTTTTAGCAATCACAGGCTAAATTTTGAGTTTAAGAACATTCACCAAAAAAAAATGGTCAGTGATTCCAAACAGGCATTAGTACTAAAATATGTATACCATCAGTACATCATCACCTTGGAAATGCCTTAGGCATTGCTCACTGAAAAAAACAGTAAGACTTTAGATGCCCAATCAGAGAAGAAAAATACTTAGGACCAGTCTTAAAACAGTATTTGAGAACTCCTGAAGGCAAGATTCATTCAGACATGCATATTCTTAAATAATTCTGAATGTTTGAAGATGCATTAAAAAAAAATCTGCTAACTGATTCTTCAGTAACAAAAATTGGTAAAATAAGTTCTTCACAGTGAAAAATCTGCCCTTGTTAATTTTAGTCTCATTGTAAGATATATCAAGATGACAATACAGTAAATATAAATAAAAACTTCTCGTGCATCAAATAAGCTCACATCTCCATGGATGAGATATAAAATTCCTTTCTGTGTGAAATGTGTAGCATGAACTAATGCTAATTTTACAATATTTGTTTTATAATTACCTGATTTTAAGAACAAAAACAAAAGCATGGCAGCTGTCATTTTTGCACTAGGGTATAGGAGGCAAATCCAGCTTATTAACCACAAGGCTGAAAAATGCATCATTTATGCCAATGGAGAAACTTGGCAACAAATGAGAGAAAAGCAAAAATGGAAAAATAGGACTATGTTCTTCAATATTTTAAAGGAAACAGTTACTGACGCCATTACGGCGTCATGGTTGATCCAGCAGAGTCGCTGTGCTGGAGGGCTGAGATCTTGCAGTGCTGCAGCCATTCACAGCATTAACTTTAGAACTCCGACCACAAGGACCTGCCCTGTGTCCCCCAAGCATTGACACCATTGTCACAGCCACTGGGACCCAAGGAGAGCAGCAGGATGGGCCTGACAGGTCCAGCTCATGCCCTCGACACTCGCAAGTGAGAGGACGGAATAGCAGAGGTAGCCAAAAATGCCTAAGCTTAGGGCCCATTTTTCTTGTTGTTTAGGATTACAAATGAAACAGAAAGACCCAAATTCAGGGTCTGAGGCCATGTTTGGATAGATCTCTGCTTTACATCTCTCTTACTTGGGAGTTGGTCTCAAACTTGCCTCTCATGAATTCTTCAAAGACTAAGAGCTGTTCTCTGTTACCTCATGGCTGCATCTTTATTTAATTACACAGTGCAAGAGTAGGAGACAAAATACTGGTTCCATATTTAGTCTGTGAAATGTGCCCCCTTAAATTTGTCTTTTTTTTTCTTGCAATTCCTTTTACCTTCCTTTTTTTTTTAACCTGCTCTAAATGTAATTCACTCAATTTCAGGATCATTGATCTGAACAATGGCAGTAAATGTAATCAGAAAATAGAGAAGGATAATATAATTTTGTTTTAGGTAATTTTGTTTTCTTATTTATTTACTTTACAATTTATAATGACTTGTGCATTTTGGCTGTAGACTATCAAAGCGAAATGCTTTTATTTTTTGAAACCTGCAAAAAGAGATGAGAAAATTAATATTGGGTTTCCAAGAATCTCAATTTAAAGAGCAAAGATTTTCTGAAGTCTAAAAATCTCTTGCCAATTTGACATGGTCTTCAGTGTTCCTTTTTTTTCCTACTTTACATATTTTTTGATTAACTATTATCTAATTATTTGGAAAATACTGTCATGAGATGACAAATCTTTTCCTTGCCTATTTCTAAATTCTCCATTGCTGGAAAAGAAAACCACAAAACCACACCAATCTCTTCCTGTGACATTTCCAGATCACACCCACAACTGTAACACTCAGCTGCTTGAGATCAAGACCTCACATAAGAATGCAGACATTCAGATCAGGTCTTTGGTGCCTATGAGGGTTGCATGGTCAGTGGGCAAAGTGGATATTTCATTCTTCTTTCCTTTATTACTCAGTATCCCAAAGACATATTCTAAGTATTTCTAATATTTATGCAGGATGAATTCACAGATAATGACACTTTACAAGTGGGAGCAACAATAAAAAAAAGTTTCTGAATATTTTCTGTAAAATATACTAAAATTTTCATAAAAACAGATGAAGGAAAACTCACAGAGGGTAGGCAGAATAAAGTTCTGTTAACAAAGCAAATAATTCATGGTAGGAGATGCAAGACAACCTCACTGTTGGAACATACCAGTGTTCCTATCTGCAGAGCCTTTGTTTGTGACAATACATTAAGTATTATTTGTCAAGGAACCAGAGCAGACATTAGATAACAAGATTGTGAGGGAGTTTGAATTACATATACGATACTGTGGAGCTTAGGAGGAAATAGTGTTATTTATCCACTTACCTAAGCTATTCTTCTTCAATAGCATGGTGTTAGCTTCTGTTAACAGTCTATTATAATTAATGAGTTAAGAATTGTCTTAATTACATGGACATAGTACATACCTCCTTATTCTTAAAGCAATATTTTTCTTCTAAACATATCTGGGTTGTGACATCCTCTATAGATTTGATTACTCTAACATGCATTGCATCTTAACAAATGTTTTGCTTTTTTTCAGACAAACTTTGGCATATACCTGATGAACCAGCCCTTGCTCTCATTCTTTTCAGATATTTTGTCAGTTGGGTCTGAAGTACTTCCAGTGCTGAAGGAGAATACTGAAATTCAACCTCCAACAGCCAGTGAAGAAAAATGTTCAGGATAGATTCTCTGGTGGAGGTGAAATTTTTGTTCAACAACAGGAAATAGTCAGTAGTCAGTTACTCTAAAAAAAGAAAAAGTTTCCACTCATTTGCTTCTAGTAATTTTCTGTTTGCTGTAAATGTTATCAGATGGCAAAACTGTTGATAATTACAGCTCACCTGCATGTTTTTGCTTGTGATTAGGTTGCAGCAGCCATAACTCTATTTTGCACAATTGCTTCAGGATGCAACAGGTTTGATCAAGTCTTACTGGTGGATGACTCCCAAAACAAGGCCAACTTTGTTGTCAGAAAGCCACATCTCAATGAAGGAAAGTAAACACAATAATAACTCTACTTCCTTCTACTGCTTTGTCAAAACCCCAATTAGGAGAGAGGATGCAAGACATATTTTAGAAACAATGTGGGTGGGAAGAGAGCAGTGGGAGAGTAGCATGAGAGTAGCAGTGCATTTAGCTTTTCCAAAAGAAAACTGAAGGTGATGTGTAGACAGTCTGAAAGCAATGGAAAAGAGGGAATTATTGGGAAATCTCCAATAGTGTCTCCCCTTCAGTAGTGCATGAAGATGCCAACAAAGCACAAAGATAGTGAGGATTCAGGATGCCATTTGCAAAACACATTCCCTGTGAAGGAATTACATCCATTTGTTCTCTACTTCTTTCTCTACCATTCGGTACTTTTCCATCTGATTTATTTTATGTGATGTCTTCCCTGGGATTTTTTATGTAATGGTGTCCCAGCCTATGGAAGGGGAGTTGGGGCTAAATGATCTTTAAGGCCCCTTCCAACCCAAGCCATTCCATGATTCCATGAGTTCCTACACTCTCATTTCCTTATATATTTGTGGATACTGGCACATTATTTCTAATTAGAGATTTTTCAAGTAATACAGTCATTTTCTATACAAACTTTGTTTATCCTCAGCAATCTCTAATGGCCACTTAAGGGAACTCTTGAGAGTTTGAGTGCTTGTCTATCACAAACAGGTCAAAGAATTCCTTTTTCTTTTTACTCTTTGTTCATTTCATAATGCCCTTCTTAAACTGCTGTTGAAAGCTCCTAAACAAGACTTGTGCTTTCTGATTTATGAGAGCAAATGTCTGAAACCTTAGTTTCAGAAGTCTGAAGTATCTATTTTTGTGAAAATTTGAAAAAATAAATAAAGGAAGACATGGAGCAAAAAAGAAAACCCACATGGATAGTTTATGTAAATCAAGATTGAACACATTGAGGCCAGGTGTTTTATGACCCTCAACACACGTCCAGCTAGCTATGGGATGATTTCATGCTTCCAGGAAGTTCTTCTGGAAGATGAAGTTCTCCTACAGTGGCTGCTGTATTGCCATCTGGGAAGTGAAATCTTGACCCTGCTAAAAGCACTGTCAAAACTCTCCTCCAATATGAATTAGATCTTCCTTGGGGCACTTTTGGCTCCAGCTGTGTGAAAGTGCTTCTGGCTGAAGCAATCCTTGAGTTGTTTGAGCACATCCCTGGAGGGAGGCAGGCGGCTTTGTGGAAGAGTTGGTCAAATAATCATTCTGAAAGGGGAGCGACTACCACAGAGCAGCATAGAATGGGAAAAAGGAAGCTCATCACCCAGTGCACAAATCAGAATTCAAAAATGCTTTTTCTTCTTTATCTCTTTCTTTTTTTTTCCTTTTTCTTTAATATATGATTTTTTCTTTTGTTCTTTTGAAGAACTGGTTTTACTCACTTCAGCTGGAACAGTCTCTCAGCAGAGCTTTGTAATGGAAATGAGAAGAAACATTATCTGTTTCTTACAATCTGCCATAAAATACATGGAAGGAGAGAGATTGTACGTAAACTGAGAATCAGTTTTGAGAGTGCTACTTCCACTTCAGTGCCCAGGGTCTGCTCCTTGATGCCTGCTTTAAAAAGCAGGGGGTTTATTTCTCTAATAGTCAATTATCTAAAGTTGTAATGAGTAGGCTTTTCTGGAACCTTGAAAAGCAGTTTCCTGGTACCTAAATCTCTTAACTACTTCAGTCTTTGCCTTTCTGTTATGCAGAGCATTGCTTTGTTGGGTAGAAAGCCAGCATAGCTCTGGCAAATTTAATATGAAGAGACCTGTTGTATGCTGACCTTTGGTGATCTCTGGTGTTCTGCTCTGTCCTCTTCACCTCGCCACTCTCTCATTTGTTTAAAATGGCACAGAAGTTGGAAAAGGAAATTGAAAGCAACCTCAAAAAGCCCTGTTTCACTGGTTATTGCATTGAGTACAAAAAAAGTCATTTTGGTACACAGTGGCTTGACAAATACTGTATGTGAATATCCATAATGCAATGTATTATAACTATGGATGAGAGGATTTGAACTTTAAAAATGTCATGCTTGGTCATTTTGACCTATTATTTACAGGCAATTACACATTCTCTATGCTGTGGCTTAGTAATATTAGATCAAGAATAATTTTGCCATTTTGCAGGGGGAAAAGAAAGATTTTCTCTGATGTATGAACATACTCATTAGTATAGTCTGTGCATTTCCCAGAAGGAACATCCTTGTGGCACAGTGGTAGGAAATGTCACAACACTTCAGATTGATGGAAGATACATAAGAAATCTTTCAGCTAAATAAAGGATAATATTTCCCTTCTAGTAAGTGAAGTGTTCCCGCCAGTACTAGTGTGTCTTTCCATCAAGGAAGACAAATTCTTCTCAGTACCAAAACTCTGTGGAAAATCTTGAAGTACAAAGAGTCACTTTTAAATGGCAGGTGCTGTAAGTTTAGAGAAAGAACATCCCTCCCATAATGTGAAAAAATAATTCAAAGGAAGAAGAAATTTAACATACTGCAACCCCAAGGACTGCAGATACAAAAGGGGTGTAAACACTTTGAAACACTATATAAAAAAAAGTAGATGTTCTAAAAGGGTTTATTTCTTAACTTTCCAATTATATAGAAAATAAGACAATTTCATATGAATGTAGGCTCTTTGATCTAAATACTCCAATTACTGAAAAATTAAATCTTTGGAATAATTGCAGATCTATGTTTGCCTTATATGGATAATACATGTACATAATACTTTTTAATGAAAGAGTGCTATATGTAGAAAGTCCTCTATATATTTGAAAACCAAATCTTTACTTACTTGCAATGAATTACTCAGCCACATTCCATTCTCTGTGAGACTTAGCTCCTTCTCAAATCTCAAGGTAAAAATGATGATTGTTACACGCTCTAATAATAGCCAGGAGGCTGAAATTACAAAATAGAAATCATTATTTTAGGAGAAGTTTCTGAGCTCTGTGTTTTCTGATATGATTAAGGTATTTCAGATTAGTTCATGATTTATATACTTTCAATTATGTCCTTCAAAGTATAGTAAAAACTTCAGGCCATCTTTCTGTCAAAATTACACCCAAATCAAAATGAAGAACTGCATAAAAAATGTGATTATTCTTCATAAATTGTAAAGACTGTGCTATGTAAGTCTTCTTTCATCTGGTTTATTTAACTTCCTCAGAAATTAAACCAATAAAATATATATTGTATTTGATGTGTCTGGCGGTGTTGGTTGTATTCCTGACCTTCAAGCTCATGAGGTGCTCAGTTCTGCTTGGGGGCATTGCTGGGCTCGTGGATGAGTTCGTGGCTCAGGACTGAAGGGATGCCTCATTGCTGCTGGGATTCACAGGTGAGGTGTTCCCTGTCTGTGCAGCCACATGCCAATCAGCTGCACACTCAGGCCCTGCACAAAATTAACTCATAATCACTGGTTTCCTTTAAAATCTCTGCAGTCAGTCCTGTTGAATCCGTCTCTGTTATCCAGAAGTTGGAGCTTTCACCAAGGGTTAGATGGTGAGAGAAGAGATGGTTTATTTCCCTCCCCTTTCCCGGAGAGGTCCAACACTGTTTTTCCTCACTGTCTAACCTGTCAGTCAGTAGGGGAGACTAAACAGGAGTTGGTGTGTGTAGGAATCTCAGGGAAAGCTTGTCCCTCCCTTCTCATGAGGTTAACATGGAAATGATCTGTGACTCACAGGGCCAGCAAGGGACAGACAGAGCACAGTGAGGCAGTGCCCACACTTGACTTCGAGCTGCTTGTTCATGCATTTTTGATTCACTGGGTGTAGGAGGGGCAGAAGAGCAGGACTCTGTAACCCAGCAGGTAGGTCACTCCCATGGAGGTGAAATGTGGGTACATCCCTGTCTCTTCATTCTACTGCTGCCGTGAGGGAACTGCTTAGGGAAGGCTTAGGCAGAGCCCCCAGAGAGGGGAGGAGAAGGCAGAGTGCTCCTTTCCATTTTGAGACAGTGGGTTTGCAGAGGCAGCCTTGTCTCCTTCCTCTGGCCACCAGTGTTTAAGTGAAAGGTGGAACTTCATCAAGAATAGAAAAGAACCTCCCAAGTGTGTTTTGGAATAGGCCATTAGGGGAAATACGAGTTTGAGTCATCAAAAGATTGAATCAAAATGTACTTACGTTTCTGACTTCTTGGTAGATGTGCCAGTGGCAAGGCCAGAGTGACCAGAAAAAAATGTGGGAGAGAACGGTAAGTGGCATTTCCTATAGTCAGAGTTTAAGAGAAAATTGTGATGCACATGCTTTCATAACCCAGTTTTTGATTTTTTTTTCTCAGAAAATAAAGGACAAAGGTATCCTCAGGTCCATAAATCACATTCTGAGAACTCAGAGTAAGTAATTGACAGAGAGGTGCCTCTTAAGAAAGGCACTGTTTAAGAGGCTTCTCTTCCCTCATTTTCATGCCAACTATTTTGGCATGAAATCAGCTGGTCACTTGCTGAGGTGGTGGTTGTGGGTCCTTTCCAGTGGGAAACAAAATAGGCTGTTTTCCTACATGAGGAGTGAAGTGACTCACTCAGGACTATGGACAGGGAGAGATGATAGGGAAGTTTGAGATGGGGCATCTTTGAGTGTCACTGCCATGGGCAGAGTACATCTGAAACCTTCCTAATAATCCCAGAAATATGTGTTACAAAAAAAGTTAGTCATTATTCTGCTGGTGCTGTGAACTCTTCCTGTAAGGGAGATATTCAAGACTTGTGCTGTTGGGGAACAGATCATTGCAAAGGCAGGATGGGAAAAGGGGAGAAACAAAAAAACAATGCATGTTATAGCATTTGCCACTCAGAATTGCTGAAGGGTTTCTTAAATACCCACCAAGTAAGACAAAATATGAGAAATCAGGGAAATTGATTTAGTACAGCAGTTTCATGGCAAATTTGAAAGGGCACTGATCTCAAATGTAAAGCCCCTTCCCTTGCATGGCTCATACAAAGCCTACAGCTAGGTGCATTTCTGTGTTAAACCAAATTTCTTCTATGAGCAAATTTATTCCAAACTTGCAACCAAAACTTCTCAACACACTTCAAATCTGGAACTCAACATCAGCTTCTCCTAGATAACCAGTATATTCCGTATTTGAGCCCCTCTCATGCTTTTTGCTGCTTTCAGAGGCAAGTGTTCTATCTGGATTAAAGCACTCTGGCCAGGATTGTTAATGCAGAGATGATTCCTCAGTCCAGAAGTGAAATCAGCTTTTGATTTCTAAAAGGGCTGTTTTCCATGAGGCTGTGCTTTGACAGCCAGCAGTGATCTAATATCAGGTCTGTTGTTTCCTGGTACTTATGATAGATGAATCAGATAAAGCTGTTGAAAAGTTTGTGACTTATTATTTCCAGAAGCTACAGAAAACTAGGAGACTACAGAAGGGCCTGCACTGCTGCACCCATTCTACAAATGGAGAAGGGCCTCTGCAGCATCCATCATTCATGGATGTAACTCTCATGAGTCATGTATTAAATATTTGTAATTTCACTGGTTTAGCCAAATGCTTTCAATTATTTCTTATCCTTGGAGCCTTCACATTTCCTGTCAAAGTTTCTCCCAGCAAACTCTTTAATACTGAAATGAAATACATTTTTTCTTGGGTCAAATGTTTGGTTTTTTTATTCTGCTTTAAGGAATAAGAGGAAATAGTCTCAAGTTGTGCCACAGGAGTCTTATGTTGGGTATTAGGAAAAATTTCTTCATGAAAAGGGTTGTCAAGAATTGGAATAGGCTGTCCAGGGAAGTGGCTGAGTCACCTCCCTGGAGGTATTTAAAAGACACACAGATGTGGTTCTGAGGGACATGGTTTAGTGGTGGACTTGGCTGTGCTGGGGCTGGATGTTCTTAAGGGTGTTTTCCAGCCTAAATGGCTCTGTGATTGTAAGAATGTAAGTTTCCTGTGTTTTACTTGCTACCCAGAGCTCAATGTAGTGATTTAATACACTTGAAAAGAGAAAGTTATTGTCTGAGTTGCTTCATCTGTCAGGCAGAACTTTGAAAAAAGCTACAGTGTTCCTTAGAAAAGTCTGGTCAGTTAGAAAACAAGGCAGAGAGTGAGAGAGAGAGCACAGTGGCCCAGGGACAATGTTTGAATGCTGCCACTGCTGCCCTGTGCTGTAGCACAGGAGTTGTATATTGTGGACAGAGACTTTTAAAACAATTAAAAGCCAACAGTCATTACTAATTTAGCTTACCAGCCTCGGAGGACTTTTCTTTATCTGGTTGTTCATGTTTTTTTCTGAGGGGAGGACTTTGTCAAGTTCTTGTAGTCTCTATGTTCTCTATGTCTCCTGCTGGCATCATGGAATCACTTGGTATTCATTCAATCTCCCTTGCCTTTCCCCCTGGCAAAGCATGGTAATTTGGAGCTATTTATGTGCAAAGTGAAGGCTATGTTGAGGAAGACAAAATCTGAGGTTTCATTGAGTGAATAATCTGAAACAATTGGTTAAGTCAACCAAGCAAGACTGAGAGCTGTGTGGAGCAGGGACCTGCAGGAAACATTGAGAAAAATATAAGTGGATTCCTACCAGTCCTTTTTGTTAAGTGTGAAGACAATACAAACCATCAATCATGTATTTAAGAAGCTATGTGTGATCTAAATGAGATTGTCAGGTATTGCAATTAGCATATTTATCTGCATATATATTAATCAATATTTTGCTTCAAATAAGAATGCTTAGATTGGGAGGGTCATTATAACCTGTGTTGTGTTTCTTCCGATTGCATCTACCATCCTCAAAATATTGATGGGCAAAATATTTGTTTAAATTACAATTTCCATCTAGTCAGAAGAATTGAACTTTGAAAACGCTTGAGCAAGACACAGCTTTCTGAACTGAGAGACTACAAGTGAGCTGAATGGTGATATTACACAACCAGCCATTTGGAAAAATGGCCATGACACTTCTCAAATTGAAGAAAATTGGGAGTGATTCAGCACTTAGGAGGAGAAGCATACAGTCAGGCATCACGTTAACAGCTCAAGAGGAATATTTGCTGGAAGAGAAATCTCTTAACATACACACACATTTCTCTCAGAAACTGCCCAAATTAGGACATTTACTTTAAGTAGGTTTATTTTTCTGAAGTCTCTGGTGATAATCTTTATGCCAGAAGGAACAGGTAGAGATGGAGAGGCAAAGTGGTATCAAATGGAAAGTGCCAGAATACAGCAAAATAATGGCATTTTTTTAAAATGAAAATGGCATACTTTGACTTTCTACAGCTTTCTCTGTAGGAAGAAAATTAAGTTTAAAAAGAAAATGAAAATAAATATAAAAGAATAACAGAACTAAAAAAACCTATCTAAACCTTCTAGAATGCATTAATATAAATAAAAGCAATTTCTTGGGTCTTGAACATCCAATCCACAGTTCGTCTTACCAGTTCTTGTTATTACAGCCCTCTAACAGCCAGATCATGGATAGAAGTCACTGAAATAGTGTTATTATCACTTATTATTGGCAGAGATACTCATGGGCATACCCATACTGGGTATGGGCATGGAGATCAACATAGTTAAGTGACAAAGCAAACCTTAAAATCATACATGAAGGCTTCATGAAGAGACACTCTGTTTCTCAGAAAAAGGAAACTTCTGACCTTAATACTGCAATGAAAAGCTGGAAAGCTTTCTAGATGTAGCAAGACTTAATAGTTTAGAAACATCGTGATTTCTCACCTCTTGATGTGTCATTATTGTGACATGCACTCGGCCTTTCTTAACCTGGACTTTCTGTGAAAGAAATAACTGCAGCTGGCAGGAGGAGGATGCCTGAACGTGAATGGTAGAGGAGATGAAGCCTCTTAAGAGCCTGTAAGTAGAACAAGACCCCTTGGTGCCCTTAGGGCAATAGGAGCATGAGCCCAGTAATCCACCTGGAAATGCAGCTACATTTTCATGAATGGACTTGAGAATGGGGAAATGCTGCCTTAAGAGTGAACAGTCCCCTCCATCTTTCAGCTATTTCCCATTTCTGTTTAATAGTAAAGTTAAAAGAAAACATCATGAAATTAGAAAGCTATCTATTTTAGTGTGAATCCTTTTTCATTATAAGCCAGTTGTTTTCGCATTTAATGAGACAAAATATTGCAATAGCAACTTAATAAATTTTAAAAAAAATGTATGATGGGCTTTAAATGAATTCATTCGTGTGAAATTTTGTTTTGAGTAATACTAGCGTTCATTTCTAGTTAGCCTCTTGGTAATGGAGCTGTCAGTGTCAGGGTAACTGTGTTTGAAGGGACTTCTGAAGGTCCTCTAGTACAAAACACTGCTTCAAGCTTTGGATCAGGTCTCTCAGGGTTTTATCGAATTGAGTTTTGAGTCTCTCCAACAGTGTTTCTGGGAAACCTCTTCCTTTGCTTTTCCACCCTCTGATGAAAAAATCTTTCTTTAATCCAAAATCCAGCCTCTGGCTGTTGCTTTTTATTCATTCACTGTGCATTTTTGGGATCTTGTGTCCTGGTCCATTCATAATTGTGCACCCTGTCCTTTGCTTTCTCTTCTCTAGTCTGAAGAAATCCACTCCCTCAGCTTGTTCTCATACATCATGTGCTTCAATCCTCAGACCTTCCCCTCCAGTGAGAAGTATCATACATGACTTCAAATATCCTGTGCTGAATGCTGGAGCATTTAAACCAGAGAACTCAAAAAATCACTGCCTGATCTACAGGGCTGCACAGCATTCTTCCATCTGCTCTTTTGGTAAATGAATGAGAAAGGCCACACAGTTCATGCAGGCATCACTTCCCTGACAAGCTGGTCAAAAAAGTCACATTATTATCAGTTTAGAAACTTGGCTGGGATACATCCATTTTTGCTCCTCAGAGAGTGTGTCTGAATTTAGTTTTAAATGAAGCCTTACAACGAGTACAGGGTATAAGGCGATTACCATTGACTTACTGACTGATTCTTCTTTTGACTTAATCAAGAAAAATTTGGGGGTTTATTTTCAGGAATAGGGAGAGAGGAAGTGTTTGGTACATTCTTTGCAAGTCTGGAATCTGATTGAAATCTTGGTCTGAATGAAGTCAGCAGCAGAACTAAACTCCTCTGCTGAGTAAAGTCCCATTTCCTCTCTAGGTTGGTGGTAATCATATTTGCTTCCCTCAATATGCTCTAAATGGATCCCCACAATATTCAGGAAGTTGCTGTGCAACTGAGGCAGTTCCATTTTTACATGCCCAGTTTTGGATACTTAATGAATTTAATTTTCTGCAAGTATGAGCTGAACACTCAATAAAAATTGGGTGGATTAAACAGTGCAACAGTCCAATATCCATGCAGCTCAAGTACTTCTGAAACTTTAGACAAGGATATAGCACCTCCTATTTGCTAAATGAACCCCATCTGAAAGCAGGTAATCAGCTGTTTCACTGCCAGCAGGCAAGAGGACGTTGACAGCTGTTCACACCTGCATCTTTGTGCTTCTCTCTTTAGCATGTACAGTGCAAAAAGTGTGAATCAAACAGAATAGGTCAATGAGATTTTCAGGCAATCATGGGAACAAAATAAGGCCTGAACTGCTGAACAGCCTCATTTTTCTTTCCCTGGCACCTGGTATGCTTATTTGTCCCAATGTAACACATGGATAAAAACTATATTCACATGGGAGCAGAGAACCCTCCCTCGAGTGCCTTTCTGAAATCCCCATGCTTAGGTGATGAATAACCTACATGAATTCCAAGGTGATGTAGAACCAGGATCAGTAGGATGTTTGTACAGTGAAGAAGAAGCTAAAACCCAAATTCTTTGTCTGCTGAGGTGGCAAAGCTCAAAATAGTTTCAAATTTTTTACTTTTTATGGTTTTTTTCTGTTGTGTTAGGCTAATGCTGCAAGCATAGCAGCTGAGGTTTGTGAATCTGAAAATCCTTGCAGCCAGGCCTTTTATTACCAGGCAGAGGTTGTAAGTCAGTCAAGATTTGTTGCTTTTATGGGCTCTTCTTCACTTTGATGGGATATCTATATATGCATGTTATCTAGCTGAACTACAGAGGAGTTGCACAAAGTCGGGCTTTTCCATCAGATCACTTGGAAGATTCCCAAGACTTCAATATTTGCGGTGATGTGCAATTGATCTCAAGGATGAACATCATCCTGGTATTTCAGAGAAGAGCAGCAAAATGGAGGGAGAAGAGGGAAAGGTTAACAAATATTTCCCTCAGCCCTAGCACCAAATATAGCAGTGTATCACTTGGCTGGTGACAAAGGGAGCACAAAGGGTTCCTTAAGTCCAGCATTCTTCATCCCTCACCTGTTGCAGCAGAGGCCAGTGC
Organism: Thryothorus ludovicianus; assembly: GCA_013397245.1. Taxonomy (NCBI): domain Eukaryota; kingdom Metazoa; phylum Chordata; class Aves; order Passeriformes; family Certhiidae; genus Thryothorus; species Thryothorus ludovicianus. Next base: position 113,259 of record VZTB01000820.1, on the reverse strand, counting down.
TGGGGGGGGGGGGGGGGGGGGGGGGGAGGG
>VZTB01000820.1:54951-113172 GCA_013397245.1 Thryothorus ludovicianus | reverse complement strand
GGTCGGTGTGGTTTCTGGAAGACTACTCAGGGCAATTGTGATATATCAGCGCCCTCAAGGCCTGAACCTAGGGAGGAGTGCTCTTGAAAACACACAGCCCTCTCCGTGGGACAGTCAGGATCATTCTGCATTTGGCACAGAAAGCAGCAGTAACTACTTTGACTGGGGGCCAAAGTGGTCAGTCTGCTTCTGCACAAGCCTCGACATCTCATTCAGTCATTTCGTGCTTTTCTCCCTGAATTTTGCTTTCTGACAGGTAATTGATGTGGGCCAAAGACCAAGGTGATTATTTTTCAATAGCTGAACTTGGAGACTCCTGCTGTCCCTGAGCTGACACAGTCTGACAGTGCACACAGACTATTGCAGGCACTGCGTTCACAGGCTTGTGCTCATATAACTTAATGTGAAAAGGGCAACTCTTGATGAAAGGGTTTTGTCAGTCTACTTAACTTGATCTTATAATCACCAGAATGCCGCCAGAGTTCTGAGACACTTCTGTTACCATACTCCCTGTCCTTGTAATTTCTCAGATGAAGACTGTATTGTTCATCCTTTATCTGCAGAGTTTTAGCTATTTTTAAATTTCCAAAGTGGAGTATAAAAAGGAAAATTCATATCAGACAGATGTTGCCACCACTGATTGATGCTCTTGCAAGGGCTAATGTCACCTGAAAGGCATCAATTAGCAGTGTTTCTGTTGCTTTCATCACCAAATCAGTACAGCAGGAAATAGTATGAAACTTGAGAGAAAGATAAATGAGCCTCATTAAGAGGAGTGAGGTATGATTAAACAATAGGGTACAGCAGGGTGGGTGAAATATGAGGCCAGCACTGATCTGGGGACGACTCATCTAATTGTTATCAGTTTCCCAGCCCAAAGGAGTGGTAATTCAGAAGTTAAACATAGGTACTGAGGTATGTCATTGTAAGGCTAAAAATCAGGTTTGGAGGATTAACCACTCTGATCCCTAAAAGTGAACTCAGAACTGATGAGTTCATAATTAGCCTGAAGGATGACAGCTCACGATCACTCGTGTCTGCCCCTGGTGTAAGTTGGCAGCATCTCACTGACTTCCATCGGCGTGACTCTTCTGATATCAGTGTGACTGTGAAAAGGCAAAGGCACAGTGAACACTTTTCTATTTTTAATTCCTGTAAACTGCAGAACTCCTTTTGATTTCAAGAGAAGCAGGACAGGGCTATTTGCTTAATTATATCAAGTTCTCCCAAATGTAATGGAAATTCATGAGAAGCTCTGTTTATTGTTTTTGCCTGGCCTGAAGCTGGAAAATGTATTACTTTCCATCCAGTGAAATGAGAGTGGTACTCATTCCTCTCATAATCTCTTTGAAGCATCTGCACTCGAGGTGGAAGCTGAGGTCTGAAATTGAGGCAATTTAACAAACAGTATCACTGACCTTGTGCCCAGTGCTGTATCCAGACAAATAATTGCACCACCGCTGGTGCTTACGTAACACACTCTTATGCAAGAGAAAGTAGCTGGGAGTCATTTTGGGTGTTTGGCCAGGGTGAGTGGCACAGCAGCCTCGACTGGATTGCACATAGCCAGGGCAGCTTGCTTTCACCTCAAGAGCAGGAGGCCTGATTTTCCTTGGCCTTGCTGTCTGGTTGCATTCCATGGTCACCTTCCTTCCACTCCAATCCACACGAGGGGTTGGAGATCCTGTCAACTTTACCAAGCAAGTCATATGTGGCTGCTCTGGGACTTCCACCAAAAAGCATCTCTTACGCAGGGACTGCAATGTATCTCGGATTTTAGCAGGACACAGCTGTACCATCCTACCCCTGCTTTATCAATTGCATTTTTCAGGCAGCTCCAATAGCTTGTGGCCTGGAACTTTTTCTGTATCTGTGACTTTCTTCATGGTCTACAGACTGTCTTTCTGTGGTGAGCAGAGAATGTCCTGAATTGATATTTCAGCCCCTTGAGACATTTCCCTCACCTATCCTCCAGACTCTACCTCAGCAAAATGCCAGGGCAGGGATTCACCCCTCTGCTGTCCCTTCTCATTAATACACAGAAAGTGATAGGAAAGGAATCTCACCATGGAGCAGGGATCTTTATACTGGGTGCAAAAGGAGGGAGAAGTTGCATGGCAAAAAGTACAAGTTGAAGGCAGGTCCCCCTATCATCTTGTTCCAGTTTCTTTGGTAGCTGGTGAGTTATGATCAATACTTAAACATGTCACTGGCTCTTGTTGGTCTGCTCACGAAATGAGTAACTGCAAGAACAGGTTCAGTAGAAAGAAAAGTGGATTTCTGTACAGTTCCTCTAGATGGCAAGCTTTATCTATTCTATTTATCTTATCTGTTCAAAAGTGAGTGTGTTCAGGCTCAGCCACACTGGAAAAAACTTTCTACACTACTCAGAACATTCTGTCAGTTCTGAACTACCAGCTCCTAGGGTCCTAAGCAATTTTCTGTGGGAAAACAAAATTGTGAATGATGCATCAATTTCTTGAGAAATGTTTTTACTTGTGGAAAAGTAGAGCAATGAAAATTTTTTGAAAGATGGCATATTTTGCAAGCACTGTCACTTCACCTAGTCATGAAGATGTGGATCAGTTCGCTCCCAGAGGCATTTTGCTGTGCTGAATGTGAGGGAAGTTTCTCTCTCTCTCTGCCCCAACTTTTCTACGAATTAACACTGATCATTACTTTCACTGCTGCTAAGTCAATGAGGAGTGTAAGAAATCAGAAATAGAATGAGGAAATCAATAAAATTGCCCTGAGAACTGATCCCAATCTAGGTCCTGTGTAATTAGCAATTACACCAGCAGACTTCCTGGCATAAAAATCCTGTAAATTGGTCTTGTGTGCATTCAATATTTCAATATTAGAGAAAAATGTTACTAAATAACAGCTATTTTTGCATCCTAGGTTGTCTTTTGAACAGCTATAAAGTAAGTGTGGTGGTAGTGTTGGGACACAGAATAATATTATGGATTTCATGGTATTAGATTATTTATTGGGAAGCAAGATAACAAAGAATCAAGCCCCTGTCTCTCTGGAAGTCAGGATACAGGTCCAGCCCTAATGCTTGGCACAACAGAAAGAGCTTCCAAAAACACTCTTGATGTTTATGAAAACCCCGGTTGGGTGATATATCACTGGTGTAATGGGTCTTTATATAGACGGTCTTTATATTGTATGATTTGTCCACAGAAAATGCAGAACAACAAATGTCTATTTGTTGTTCTGCATTTTCTGTAGACAAATTGTACAATTTCCATAGTGGCCAGTGCTTGTGTCGAGTGCTCTGCTGTTTGCATTGTTTCTGCATTCCCCTTGCTGATATCCCACCTCTGCTCCTTCTGTGTGAAACAGTTTGTGAATTCCTCTAGGGAGAAATCCTTTCATGCATTTTGCTCAGGTGTGATAAATGGAATATTTAATCAATTTTCTTGGGTGATTTTGCAATGGCCTTAATGATCTATTTGAATTTTAATTTCAATTTTAAGTTTTTCCTTAGTTTTGGCACATTACTTATTATTATATCCCTCAATCTCCATTTTCTTGCCTTTCATTCTTTCAGTCATGCATCCTGTCATGCCTCTGACTAGAGCATAAGGGTCTTAGACTATGGATTTTTATTTATTTTATAAAATGTCTGATACTCTTTAAGTGCTGTACAAGTACAAAATGACCTGGCCATAGTGCTTGCTCTGCCTCAGATGATTTGTCTCCCTTTCTCACCTCCACCCTTCAAACAATCTTGCCTACAGCTTACCCAAGCTCTCCTAATTTTCTTCAAGTCTGTTTTACCAGCCTGGATAAGTCAATCTTTCCGGGCCAGAAAACATTGCTGGCACCACTCGGCCTCCCTCTGGTCAGGGATTTGACAGAAATTAGAAAGTAGGTTTTGCTTTCTAGAAGAGGGGTACCCAGACTTCTGTGCAGTTTTGTTGATAACATCTCAGCTGAGTCACCTGGAGCGAGTTGCTCATGTCTCCTCCCTGACGAGAAGCCTCTTTGGTCGCTGCCTTCTGCTGCCACGTTGCATCGCATGCTCCTGTCCCTGACACCACCTCTCCTTCTTGCCTGGAGCTCCCTGCCTTTCCCTTCCCTGGGGACTGTGCCTGCCCTAGATAATGAAGTGGTTTGTTCCTGGTTCTTGCATAACTATTCCTGTCAGGACACCAAGAGACCTGTTTTCTCCATTTCCTCTGCTTAGGGTCACCACGCACCTCTGAGCACTTTGTGATCAGACAAGCAGCTGTCCTCCAAAATAGCTGGGAAAGTGGATTAATGTAATTCTTTCATCTTTTATGGAATGACTGATAATGAACAGGTAATGAGCCATGTCCTTACATGCCAGTGCATAAAATCCATGGCAATATAATCTTGGCCACTACTATCCATAAACATGATTAAATTCTTATATTGTCCACAATTATTTCTCCCTATAGTGACAAGAAAACTCTGATGACTGAATCTCCCGATCTGAGCCAACATACTTTCTTTTCTCTTGATTTTACCTCTAATTTTACTGCTGAAGGAGGGGAAAAAATAATGCTAACTGGCTCAGCAAGCATGACATGACCCAGTGCACATGATGTCCCCGAGGAGCCTTTTACTTCCTCCCTGAGGCCACCAGCCTTCTAGAAGGTCCACAGATAATCAGCCTTCCCTTTCCCTATTGCATCTGGTTTCATGGCCTTTGCATGTGTTTAGCATATCCCTTTGACCTGAGAGGGGTGGTGGGAATCCCTGCCCTCTGGCTCTCAGCAGCTCAGCAGCTGACAAGCCAGGTGCTAACCCCGTCTCCCTGAGTGAGATGGAGAAGTGCTCTGGGACCAAAGCTCCCGCAGGTCCCTGCAATGTGCTCTTGCACAAGATGGCCTTGGTCTTGCCTCATGGCAGGGAGGAATAGCCAGCACCTGAGCTGCCTGTTTTCCCACAGGTATTCCTTTCACCTCCCTCAAAAGATGCCCCTGGCTGACTGGTAGGCGCACATAAACCTTGCTCAAGGTCAGAGTGTCCCAAAGCATCCAGATAAATGCTGGAAAATGTTTATCAGATAAGTGTAACTGCTAAGAAAAATGGTGATGTTACTGACCCTTATGTAGAAGAGGCTGTGAAGGCAACAGTGGCCTCTGACAATGTGCCAGCTAGGGAATTTGAGGAGAGGGTATATTTCCTCATGGATTTGTGTGTGAAATATGATGTGGTTACTGTGTATTGCAGCAGAGCTTTACTCAAGCTTAAGGTCTCCTCTTCCTTCCTATATTTTTTAATACTGATGCTTTGAATACACATGTAATTATCCATGCCCTGACATTTTAGGCACTTTTATTTCCTCTCTTCTTCATGCTATTCATGAGTGGATCTGTGAGTGGTGCTTGAATATTTATATGTCTTGTATTGTATTTTTACAGCACCTTCAAGTAAGAATCAATGGAAAGACCCCGAGGAAATTATTTTTGGCCTGGTTTTCTAGTTGCGAAGGAGTAGGTCATGCAAATTAAACACACCCCTACATCCTTGGCTTCAGGCTATGCCCTGGGGCTGGAGCAGACCCAGAGAACAGGATTTCTCACACAGAGCTCAGTGCATGGAGGCTGTATTATCCTTTTGTGGGGTGCAGAAGCACTCATATAGGCAAATTGTCCAGCCTGATAGGAAGAGGGAGGAACAAATTAGAAGGGCATGTTGCAATCTCCTTCTTCCACTTACAATGGGCAATGAGTCTGTTACAATTTGGACTCTTGTTTTCATCTCCTTTGCATTACTCTAACTGAGAAGCAGTTTAGGCACAGCATGAGTTAAATCTGAGTTTGTATTCTGCTGTCTCCCTCATTAAATGTGCAGTAGGGTGGAGGTTTGCAGTACTTCATGAGTTTGGTTCATCACCCACTTTTTGGACTATATATATTTTAAGAACATACTATAAATGCATGTGTATAGGTATCTTATGAGACTCCTCATAAAACTGAAACATTTCACAATACTGATGAAATGGAGCTTTGGAATAAAGAATTTCTTTACCTATCTCAGTAACAAATGTCATGGACATCTTAGCCTATCCTGCACTGCAGTCTATATTGATAACCGTGGATCATACTTCTAAATGTGCGGTGAAGACAACTTAAAAAATTCTGTGCCTTTGGAAAAGTCATGCTTTGCAAGTCCAGCCTATACATAATCTAATCTGTGTTTGTAGTGATAGCGAATGCTGAGCGTATTTCATTACCAGGAGGGTGAGACTGGCTGCCAGCCAGATGGCATTTGCAAATGATCCATCCCTAATCTGCTCTTCCAGAGCACGACCTACATCTTGCTGCTATCTTTGCTCTTTTTCTTTGAGTGATTAACTCTCAGTTCATGAGACTTTTCCAAGCAGGACCTATCCTTCAGGGTGCCTAATAAGTATCAAGTGCTTTTGTCCATTTGCAATCAGCTTCCAGCTCTCCAGAGCAGAAGCATCCCAGATCTCATTAAAAACATCATCAGATTTAACCCAAAATCCCAGAGACCCAGCAAAATACTGTGATGGAAATCCATCAGTAATGCACATTAGTCAGGTATTTTCCTGTACACAGGGATAGGTGAGCATTATGGACAAGAGCTGGCATCTAAAGGCCAGTCCAACATTCAGTGCCAAGCCAGGGCTGCCCAGGTATCACCAGAGTAGTGAAGGCAGGGAGAAGGCCTCATGCAAGTCTAGGCAGTGCTCATAACACAGCCTGGGCTTCCTCTGTGAGAAGGTTTTCTAATGTAAACGGTGCTCTTTGGGTTTCAAGGAGGCCCTGGGGAAAATGGCTGGCTGTACAAAGGACTTCTGTTGTTGCTTGACCAGTTGGCTCACTCAGCATCTCACACCTCCCCACTGCCCTTTGGCTAGAGTCGTGTTATTATGAGTATATAATTGTGTATTTAGCTCCTCTGTTAGGGCTACAATTTAATATAATGAAGGAATCTAATTTATATCAGTGTGTTCCACATATGAGCTCAACACAAAGCTATAATAAGCCAATTTATAAGTGACACATATTTCATCTAAATTCAGACAGAATGAAAAATATAAATATGAGAAGGACTGGCTGCTAATGTGTTCATGAGAGCTCATTCCAAAAATAGAGCTGAGCTGATCAAAAAGCATTTGTGTATGAGCAATTTGAAAGTTTCTCTCTAGTTTTCACAGGAAAATTAGACCAGTTCATGAATAACTGAGTCACAGGGCATTATGATTGGCTGCTCTTTACCAAGAGTTAAAGTAACATATTCTTTGCTCACAGTGTTGGCAAACTGATTTTATTTGTTTGCAATTTGATTTTTGAAAACTAGTCAGGACAAGGGTTAAGAGAAAGCTCTTAGACATGGGCAGAATTCCAAAGCAATCTGAGAATCCATTCACTAATTGAAGTTGGTGTCAGGAAGCATATCTTAATATGACCTTCAGGAAGTTCTTTAATTTTTTGCTAATATTTCAACTTTCTCCTTTCTCTCCACTATAAACAGCAATTTTAAACATATATATACACATATATAATTACTTTTTATCTCCATGCCCCAGCAAAGGCAGGAAAGAGAGCTGCTGAAATTGAGCCAGGAGAAAAGGAAGCTGGTCATTCCTGAAGCAAATGCCTCTCTCTTCCTAAAAATCATGACATAGGAGAGTGGCTACCCACAGATTAAGAAACTGTTGAAAACCTCGGAATTACTCAAATGAGGTTATTGCCTTTGGGTTACCCAAATGGCCACAGCAAGTCAGCCCCAGCACTTCCACCTCTGCTGCCCATGAGGCTGAGTCAGGCCCTCTGTGGCCTCAAATCATCCCACTGCCTCTCAGGTGTGGTAGTTCATGGTATCAAGTCTCAACTCTCAGCTGCTGCTCATGGTCTGATGTCAGAAAACATTCTCTGGTTTCTCTTGGGTTGCCTTTGCCTGAACCATTTCAGCTGAGTGCCACTGCCCTAATCCTGAGCATCTTTCCCCCCTCTGGTCCTTGCTTCCTTGAGGAGATCCCTCTCTTTATCAGTGTCCAAGCTGAAATCACAGGAGGATTTTGTTCTACTGAAATGTTAACCTTCCTGCTGGGTGGCAAGAGGGAGAACCTGGGCTGCAAGTGAGATAAGACAATGCGCAATAAAACCAAAATACCTGCAGACAAATGGCTGTAACTGGGGTCACATAAAAAGCCCATCCCTGACCTTAGATTTTGGACATTCCACCAGAATGTCAAAAACTTGTTGTATAAGCACAAAGTTGACTGGGCACGCTGTTATGTGGCTATCCTAAAAAATGCATTGTAGCATCTGCTTATTCCTCTCTGGGAAGAGCAGCAGCAGGATTTAAAAAGCAATATAATTTTGATCACAATAAAAGTGTTGCAACCCAAATAAATTAGAAACAATAAATCTATCCACTGCCTTGGCAGGATGGGTGAGCACCATGCTCTCCAAGATTCACACACCTTCATGCTGATGTTTTTAATGCCACATCTTTCAGGTTGAGAAGAGAAACAACTGTCATTTTTGATCTTGGGAGGAGTCCAAATGCTGTGGGTGGTGGCAGGGCATTAGGTGAGGAAAGGAAGGGAATATTTGCTGTTCTGTCTGCTCAGTTATGTTCCTCCTTGGAAGGAGCAGAGCCTGCACCACTAGAAAGAAATTTGTTTGCTTTTGACTCTTTGCAAGTGCACGAAACTTTATGAATGCAAAGTGCTGTGGAATTTTTTGCAGGAGGACAAATTAATGGGAGCAAAGGTGAGCTTCCATGGGCATTTACCACAAATCTGGATGTACAAGTTGATTTTCTGCATCCTTTTCCTGGGAAATTATAGCTCACAGTAGAGAGAGGGGTTGCAAGGTGGCAGCAGCTTTGAAAGGAATAGGAGTATGTGGTTTTGTTCTGAAACAGGTGTTTGGCCGTATCTACTATAATTGTGCTAATGCAGAAATAGTATAAAAAGAAAGCTTTCTTGTAAATGAAACCTAGTCCTATAAGAAATTCTGGTATTTCATAATCAAGCAAGTTTTGTCAAGTATTTAGATGATAAATTGTTTTTGTTCATGAGTTGGTTGGTTGTCGTGGTTTTTCGGGTTTTTTGTTTGTTTGATTTGGAAACAGACTAATAACTTTAAGACATTTTTTATAAAGTTAAAATACTTTCATTCTTAGCTTAATATATAGAAATAGCTAAAATCCTGTAAGAAATTGGAAACAAGCCAATCAAAAAGCACCCCCAGCCTCCACACCCCTGTCAGTTCCATGATACCAAATTGTTTCAATTACCCTGCCAACCTTTCCCTCACTAATATGGTCTGTTTCCCCCAAGAGCTTTTATTTTAAAGGAACATACCCTGTCAGATGTGATTTGATCACCAAAAACCCATCAATGTTTTACTGAAGCAGCAGCACTGAGCACTCTGAGGCTGTGTCTACATTAGCAATCAGCACAGCGCAAGAGGAGGGGCTCTACAGAATATGCTCAAAATCCCTGTCACAGGGATTGTTTTACTCCATGGAGCTTTTTTGTGGCGGGAGTTTGATCCAATTGATGCTCTCTTTCTCCAAAGCTAAGTACAGGAACTGAGCACCTGGACTGAAATGCTAATAATATGAATATGAAGCTGACTCACAGCAAGTCCCATCTGCATATATCATTAGCTGTTCAAGGACATTATATGTTGAGGTACTGCTGCCTGATGAAATAAGGTATCCAAAAAATCCTGCAAAAGGGTTAGGATTTTTGGTTAGTGGATCTTTGCTCAGGGTATCAGCTGTATTATCTATTATTTTTATATCTGGTTTTGTATCACTCTAAATATAGTTAATGGAACAAATATTATTTTGATATAAATCACCAGACCAGATATCTGGCCTTAGAAGCAGAAATGCGCAACACACAACAGCCTTTGTTACCCACCATTTGGACTGCAGTGACCACTGATATTTACATCTAACAGCAAACACAGAAAAAGGTTCTATTTTCTCAAGGCATAAAATATATGCTGAATAAGAATAAGATCAGTTTCCTAGTAATTACCTTATCTCTTTTATTTAATCAGTTACCAGGGGACCATCATTTCACTTCTGTTTTTCATACTCCCTGAATTACAAACTGTATCTGGTCCTAATCAAAAAAGATCAGATTGCAAGCCACAAATTATTTAATACAATAATTTTAAAAAAATAAACCCCTAAATAATAAAAAAGCCACAAGTGACAGAAAATCAACACTGTCAACGTAAGAACAAGACACTGAGGGTTATCAAAAAAAGAGTAATGAAACACTTCCATCAGCTCATAGACTAACTTGTGTTATCAGCTATTTTGGTTAGAATTTATGGGTTAAAAATGATGGTGTTCAAAAGGAGTAACACATTGTGAGAAAGCACCTTAAAACAATGCATTTCAAACTCTTCAGTGTTAGATTTGTGCTTTCTTTTGGAAACACTTTCTTCATAGGCGGAGAGGCATCCTTGTGTGGACAATAAATGTTTCGTCTGTTTTCCAGGTAATGTTAATGTCTTCTGCTGTAAAGGAATTTTATTATTTCATAATATTTAGTGCTCACACAGTTTTTTAGAAAATGGTTGTAAGACCCACTAAGTGATGCCTTCATTCTCTATGCTGGAGTGTGTGACTACATAAGAACAATAAGATTTTTAGTCGTGGCATCCATGTAGATTCATAAGATCAGGGCAGTTAACAGCAGAAATACTGAGAGATATATGCTGGCCTTTTATCACAGACCTACCTTTATAAGCCTCAAAGTGATGGTGTATTTTTGGTAAGCTGAAGCATAATATTAGAATGTATATATACATAAAGTAGTGTAAAAAAATAGAGCATTAACTTTTGTTATTTCCTTCGGATGTTAACATAAAACCAGCACGATAATTCTAAGAAACTGAAGAGAAATTATTTTGTTAATGAAGTTAAATTGAATAGCTATGTGAACAAGAATATTTTAATGCTTGACCTCACATTAACTTCCAAAAGGAAGTTAATGTCAGGTCAAACATTAAAATATTCTCTTTTAAACACTGATGTTTACTTTGCCCAGTAACTTCATTTACATGTTTAACTTTTACATCTTTACTACCTGAATGAAGAAGAAGAAGAAGTTAAGCCTAGACTGTGTTTTTTTATTTATATCTTTGGTTGAATCTCCTGATCCCCAGGAGGCAAAGCACAGATGCCAAAGAAATCAATAGCCAAGTGGATAATAGCTAGATGTGATCCCCTAGTGCAGAGAGCATTTGAAAATATAAAAGAATTCTTAAAATAGTATGTGTGTGCATAGCTGCAAAGACATTAATGGATAAAGTATTTCAAAGTGCTAAGGTATGGAGCACAGATGTGAGAAATCTAGAGTGCTATGTGAAGATGAAGCATCATCTATATGTAATGAACATAAGTGGGGACTGATTAAATTCAACTTACATATCTCTAAAACTTGTATTCTTGAAATACTGATCCTATGGAGCATTAAAAACAGTTTCTTGCTATTGTTCTCTAAGCTAAGTGTACCAAACATGTCACTTCCTTTCATCTAAGGATGAAAAATATCTACCTGAGCACTTACCTGACTTCTGATCTGCACCCCCAGTTTGCACAGTTCTTAGTGAGGTGGTTAAATAGAGGATGTCCCATTGTCTTGCTCACTGGCTGGGACACATTTTCTTTGCTGGTCTGCATGGACACATCTGACTCCCCAGTCCAGGTGGAATTGTACAGGAATATTTCTAGAATTGTACAGGAATATTTCTAGCTCCTTCCTTAAGCATAAGGCTTAGTGCATCTGGAACTTCAAATTCACTTCAACTGTTGAACATGGCACAAATAATTTAGCAGGGTTAAAGCTTTATTCAGAGATTGCCCAAATTTGGATTGCCTCTGCAGGGCCTTTTTGTTTTTCAGGACCTTTTGATGGTCATCTACTTCTGCATTAAGAATTCATAAAATTTGAAGATAGAGTTAAGTAAGAACCTCTTGTTTTGTAGTGTGTGTGCAAGAGTCATGCTTGTGTGTCAATACAAAAGAATGGATGGGACTTAAAACTAGGTTAGGAAGGAGCCACACTCCTGAGACCTACAGGCGCGGAAAAGGAGCAAAATGTCATTAAGGTGTCACACTCACTAGTGAATAACGTGGCCATGTTGACAATTTGTGTGATGATAACATGGTGGTGATGACATGTCACCATTTTGCTGCACGAAACCATGTGGATGTCACTTGGAATTCGTCTACCCTAAGGTATTTACTAAATACAGTGAAGCTTACATATGTCCTCTGGTCAGCACATTGAAAAGAAGTCAAGAAGCTTACTCATTCAAAAATGCAGGGTAATTAAACCCTCCAGCTAACTCTGAGCAACCTCCTACACCCTAAATGATCAGTTTTATGATTTTTTTAAATGAATGTTTGTGGCTGCATTTTTCCCCTCCACTTGGAATAATCCCCTTCACTTGACATACAAAATCATACTAGGATTTTCCTGTACATTTAATACCCTCAGTGTGTCCTCTAGTTTCTGCCCATCATTTCCAGCAAAGATTGGAATTATCTACCAGCCATGTGTAGTTTAACAAAGACAAGAGCTGGATTCTGTGAGCAAAATGGAACAAACAAACAAACAAATGGGAGATGAGACATTGGAGAGAAGCGCTGCAGAAAGGGACCTGAGGGTCCTGGTCAGTAACAAGTTGACCCTGAGTGGCAAGTTGACCATAAGCCCTGCAGCCAGGAGGGCCAGGCATGTCCTGGGGGGCAGCAGGCACAGCAGGGCCAGCCAGGCAAGGGAGGAGATTGTCCCACTGTGCTCTGCACTGAGGTGGCCTCATCTTGTATATTGTGTGCAGTTTTGGGTGTCACAGTACAAGAAAGACATTAAGCTATTAGAGAGCATCCAAAGGAGGGCAACAAAGATGGTGAAGGGACTGGAGGGGAAGCCAAAAGAGGAGCAGCTGAGGTCACTTGGTCTGTTTAGCCTGAATAAGAGATTGAGGGAAGGCCTTATTACAGTCTTCAACATCTTCTCAAGATTAAGTGGAAAAGAAGGTAGTGATCTCTTCTCTATGGTCACCAGACCAAGGGAATGGCCTGAAGTTGTGTCAGGGGAGGTTTACATTGGATATTAGGAAAAAGTTCTTCACCCAGAGGGTGGCTGGGCACTAGAACAGGCTCCACAGGGGAATGGTTACAGCACCAAGGCTGAGAGAGTTAAGAAGCATTTGGACAATGCTCTCAGGCACATGGTGTGACTTTTGGGGATGTACTGTGCAGGGCCAGGAACTGGACTTCAATGATCCTTGTGGGTGCCTTCCAACTCAGGATGTTCAATGACTCTACGATCTAGTCTATTTATGCTTAATTACTGTTTTCTAAAATAATCTAGCTGCATGCACTGACTAATACAGAAAACTATCCTCTTCCTCTTGTTATTATACCTCTCTGTTTTATTTCGTTCATGACAAAAATAAGTTCCAGCTCTAATGGTGAGGAAGTGTCAGTTTATGCTAACTGTAGTTGAAAAATAGATTAAATTCCAGACAATCACTTAAAATTATAAGCAACAAGAGGAACATGTCCAACAGGGGGTTTAGCCAGCTTTCCTTTCACCTCACCCCATTACTGCTCAAGGAGGCTTCTGGTCCCTGATGTACACTCAGATGCTTTAAGAGATGGGAGCTGCTGCAAATGGGCTCTGAAGGGGGCACCTAACTGAGGCTTCCACAGCCAAGGGATCTATCTATGCCTTATTTTCTCTAGCTATCCTCCCTTTTTGAGTTACATTAATTGGACTTCTTGACTCCTTTGTTTTAGGGTGATCCACAGAGATTAGGTGTGGAAAAGGATCGAAGCACAACGCATCTCTCTCTTTCAATACATTTTGAATAGAAACAACAAATAAAGTCCTTCCTTTTCTGCATAATGTAGGAGCATTAAAAGAGAACTTATTACATATTGCTCTTATTTGTCATTTTAAAGAATTCCAGAGCTGATGCACAAATGTCTACATTTCCCTACTTTTTTCAGCAAGAACAATCTTTACCTCTGGAGTATGATATTTTGACTTTAACGTGGAGCTTTCACACTTTCCATCTGATTTTATTTCATCCTTAGTGGAGGAGATGACTCACTGCTGGCAAAACGAAGAGCTACACACCTGAGCAATTCAGAGCTGCAAGTAATGAAGCCAATCAGTGGGGCTGTGAGGGGAACTGCTGACAGCGGGAGCGTACAGCAGAAGCAAATGCAGGCATCAGCCCTCTTGGCTCACCATTCAGTCAGCCAAACACAGCACAACATAACCAAATATGGAGAGAGGACAAGTCAGAAGGAGGACTTAATCCTTAAAAAAATGTTCTACCTGATTGTGCCCCCTCAACAGGCAGGACTTGGCAGTGGACCAGCCCACAGACTTAACTGGAAATCTGTGTGTGCTGGCAGCAGTTTATTGCTGGATTCATTATTTATTCTGCATGGTTTTGCCCTTGCAATTACCACAACTGCCTCCTTTTTCCCTTATGCAGTCTTTTTGTTTGCCTATTTTAAGTCTGAGGTTTGAATCTGTTCACATGTCCTTTGTTTAAACACATCCCTGCTACCTTCAGGTGTGTTTGTTGATCCCTTGAGCTGAAGCTAGGAAAAAAAAAAGTATCACTGGGTAACAACACATTGCATCACACTCACAGAGAGTGGAAAGCACATCAGTTCCTCCCAGCCTTTTGTCTCTGGAGCCCTTCATGCTTCTGCAGCAACTTAGCAGGCTGACTTCATTCCCATGGTCCTGCTGGGATTTGTTAGTTTACCTAAAGGAACTGGAAGTTTAGAAGGAAGAAGTTTGATGGTATGTTGAATGGGCTGGTATTTAAAGTTGCATTCCTTGAAATTACTCCAGATGAAGTAGCCAGTGTACCAAGTTATCTTACCACTCTTTGCTCTTCAGAAATCTGCTTTGTACCTGACAGCAGATACACATCACACAGAAATTACCCTGCCAGTGGATGCTTGAATTAGGTTTTGTCAAAAGTATGTGATGTCATTTGGATTTTGATCTTGAGTAGTAAAAATATTGAGTTGCTGTTTAATTTAAATTAAAACAAACAAACAAAAAATCCAACCAAAATAACCCAACAAAAAATTCAACATTTAATTATCATGTTCAGAAAATCTTGTTTTAGGATAAATTTCAGCTGAACAACCTAGGTCCCATGATTTTGCTCCTAGTCAGTGACATGTTCAGCACTGTTATTGCTGTGTATTACTCTGTGGTTCGTCTTGCTTTTATGGTTCCAGGGTCATCCTGGAGTCTGCAGGGCACAGCTTAGTGGAAATAATTCTTCCCCTTGTCTGAGAAAATAGATAGAAAAGTGAACCAGAAAAACAAATTAGACCTATTTGGTTTTGTGCAGCATCTGGAAAGCAGAATTGATCTTAGTAAATGCAGAAGTTCACCTCAGAGCTGGTTGTGGGGGAGTCCCCTTTACAGACAGCAGAGAGCAGATCAGTGCACAAAGGGAATGAGGGCATGGCTCACCCCCTCCTAAAGAACACACCTGGAACAGTTCACAGAGCTTCTGCCCTCAGCGTGCCTGGTTCTCTCCCTCACTGTGGAGACAGCCTGGGCTGACCACCTCACCCACAGGGATCTACACCACAGCTGTCTGGAATTTGGGATACAGCCTCTCCTCTAAACACAGAGATGGAACAAGATTGCGGCTCCTGAAGCGTTCTGCAGGCAGCAGTGCTAGGCCCAGTGTGTGCTGTACCTCTCACCTGCACACAGCTGCTGTGGATGTGTGCTCCCCTAGTGCCATGCTTGGCATTGCTGTTTCACAGCCTCTCAGCTCACTGCTTCCAGGGCAAGGCAGCAGTTTCAGCACAGTTTCTCACCGAGTGAGCTTCTTCTCTTCCAAAGAGAGCTCTGGCTCTCTGTCCTCTGCTTGCCCCAGTCCTGTAACATGTTCAGCAGTACCTGAAATCTTTTTTCAAACAAACACTATTCTGCTGAATCAAGGTTTTAAGGTTCTTCAGTTTGAACAGAAAGGCAAAGATTACCCAAATGGTCTGGATGACACCATAACATGGCTCTCTGCACCAACATATTCAAGACTTGGTGTTCACATAACAGAGTTATTACCTGTAGTGGAAAATCTGTGCTGCTTAAAGAAACAATTGCTTAAACCTGGTCCATTCAATGCCAATTAGGGTCCACCCTCAGACTTTTGGCATATTCCCAAATCAGCCTTGGACTGAACAAACTTTGATCAGTTCCACTGAACTGTTAATGACACATAATTTTAGGTTACAGCAAGATATTGAGGTGAGGGCAAACAGCGTTATAAGGAAGCAGATGAGAGCACAACTTGGTTATTTTGTCACTTCAGTGACAGAAGTTGAGACAACCATTGATTGCCCAGTTACTGTAAACCTACGCTGTTTGTTTTGGTTTATTTTTTTTTTCAATGATTATAATTATAGATATGAGCCTCTTGGAAGATCAAGGACAGTAATTATGGGATGTTTGTCATTTGAACACTCTTTGCAGTAACTGAGGTACAAATGTATGCATCAGTTTGAATGTTTGGAGTCTGTCCAAAGACTGATACCACTTCATGGTCTTAATTTCAAGATTGCAACAGAAGGCTATTGTCTGTAAATTTGACTCTTCTTGGTGTTTTGCCTAAAGTTGACAATACTGGCTCACTTAACTTATTAGAAAGTTTTCAGATTTTTAGGATTTGATGTTTAATCAAATGAATTCACTCATCCAAGTGTTACCTGGAACAAATAGCACAGCTTCAATTGATACTTTTTACTTCTGTGCTGTAAAATTTGGAAAGAGCTCACACTGTGCCTTTTATTTTCAAAGACTGAAGGACTGTTTTAATTCATCACATGTTCCATTCACAGGAAGAATTACACAGAGAGAAAAAAGAATTAGGTATTGCCTGAGCAATTTTTATACTATCTCTCTACAAAAAGCTTTTCTTTTTTTTTATAACAGTTCTTTCCGCTGACATTCAAATCAGACTATGCTTATCTGATGCCCAATATGAGTTTGGTAATGTGCTTCATTTGAGAATGTGATTATTGAGAAGTCACCTACTGCAACGATATGTATGCAGGCAATACAAATGAATATACACTCTTCTGCAAACACACTTCCAAGGATTTCTGAGCTTGCAGAATACTTCATACTATAAATTGTCTGTGCAGTAACCTTAGGACATCCTAGAACATGACTCTCAAGTCAGTGGATTATGGAGTAAGAAGCAAGTAGGTTATGCATTTATTATGTACATTATTATCCTGGTCTATAATAATGCTGGCTGGCCATGTTAAGTCATGTAGAGAATTATGTTTCAAGACTCAGGTAAGCTTTCAGAATGTGTCAATGTGCAATCAAAGGGCATTTCACAAAAAGCTATTTCTCCACATCCACTTGTCTTCAGCTCAGCGTTGCCCAGCTTAATCTCTGGGCTATCATCCATGTCAAGGGTTTTAGTATACGCAGGACAATGGATAAATAAATATCTATTGAGGACTGTCCTGCAGAAAGAGGATGCAGAGGGAAAAAGCAGTAACTGTGCTACTTCACAGACTACACAAACAATATAAGTCCTGAAATCTTTTGCAAATTTGTTTTACTATTCAAGCTTATACAAGTCCTCATCTCAAGAATGCTGCTGTCATTTGAGATGCCTTCAGCCTGACAGTGAAAGTACATGGATTATGGCAGCAGAAGCACAGGCATGAAGGCCAAAGCAGATCCTCTTGCTCTTTTCACAGCCTGGCTACTTCTCTCTTCCCAAGCAGAGAAGGTGAAAATTTATTTGTTCTAAACTCCAGAGGAAAATCAGTTCTTGTTGTGCCCTTTACAGTCCTCCTCTTTGAGGAAGACTCCTTGATGAACAACACTGCAGAAGTGTCTGAATACATGCACAGAACCACAAAACGCCTTGGGTTGGAAGAGACCTTTAAAGATCGGCTAATCCAAACCCTCTGCCATGGGCAGGCAAATTTTTTACTACACCAGTAATAAAGTACTGACCAGTCTGACCTTGGACACTTCCAGTGATGGAGCATTAACAATTTCTCTGGGCACCTCTTTCATATTGTTCACTGAGGAATTAAAAGAAGTACAAGGCTGGCATATGAGTGAATTTAACTTCTGGAAAACACAAGTTTGTATCAATCTGTTCAATCTTACCTGCACATGAATAAACTAAAACAAAACTAATCTTTGTAAGCTGTGTTGAGTTTCAGTTTTCAAAGAGAGAGAAAGAAAATGAGGGTGAGGATTTAGACCTCTTAAGTGTAATGCAAGTAGTCACAGGCTGTAAAATGAGAGATTTTATTAACCTAGGTGAGAGAAAAGCAGGAAATTGCCATATTATATCATTTTCCACTGAGAAGCCTCTGCTGGAATTCCTATTTCCAGGAGGGCGTAGTGTTCCTAGAAGTGAGAATTGATTTAGGTTTTTCACTCATCATTCCACTGTGAAAATAGAATCTGAGCTTTTGCCAAATTCTGTAGGAGTATCTCTTTTTTAAATCATTATTACAATAAGGTCAAGTTCTTCCTAAAACAAAACACTTTATATGCTTAAAATCTCACATGCTTGGTGTTTATTGTCTGCCACATCCCAATATTTTACAAGTGTCCTATAATGATAGCTTCCTTTTTCATGCTGCATTTTGTAAAGAGATTTCAAAGCATTTCCCAAAGAAAGTGAACTATAATTATGCACGTGGTAGAGATGGGGAAACAGAAACACCAAGAGGTAAAACAATTTGCCCTTGGTGACAGGACAAATTAGAGGCAGAGTCAGGCATAAATCCCATGTCTCCTGCTTTTTATTTCCTTGCTAACCACAGCCTCCTTTGGAGATGGTATCACCAGCTTGTAAAAGCAGTAGGGAGCTGCTATGGGAGTACTACAAGATGGACTCTGATGTGAAGCTGGTACAGGATCAGAATCAGGGTCCACCTGCAGTTCTTCTTGGTCATGGGGTAACAAGTAAATGGTAACTGATCTGAGAGGGGCTTGCAGGACAGTGCTGGGGGCTCCTCACTGAATCTGGGTGGGTAGACAGGGGCTGCTGAAAGGCAGAGCAACCTCCATGGCTGCCGCATGGAGGAATCCTCCCTGTAAGCACTGAGGCACTAATAACCTCGTGTTCCTGGAGAAGCATTCCTCAGGAATGAGGCCCACACAATTTTTCCCCTTCGGTAGCAATCAGAGTGACTGATCATGGAGACAGAGGTAGAGCAATGTGGAGCTGCTTTGTCCCACAGGACATGGTGCCTTGGAGAGATGCAGTGGCAGCCCTCAACACCTCGTTACAGAGCAGAAGGATTCCTGCCTTCCCACAGTGCAGAAGCATCCAAACTCTCCCGCTATTTGTGGTTTATTTGGCACGTTAAGATTGATTTGAAATTATTTCCTGTGCATTCGCAAACCCAGCAAGTAGTTTCCCTTTAAAGTGCACCAGCTGTGACGTTGGGCAGGTTCTGTAATTTCAAATGAGGCGCTAAGAGGCTACTCCTTTCAACAGCTTTTTTTTAATGAGGGTGGGTACCTGTTGCAATGAATCAATTAAAACTCTTCTGACACACAAGTTGTGTGTTGCCAGACCTGTTTCACAGGTTTCTCAGGAGGGAGGATAACATGTGACAGCACACAGAGAAGCCAAGAGTACTGGAGAAGATCAGAAGCCTGCATGAGTGAGCTTAGCTTTCCAAAATATTTTCTTAAAGTGCTATTCAAGGGACCACTGACCTCTGCAACAGACAGCACCATGGTGGAGCAAGAGATGTTGGTATCGTGTGCTTATCCTCAAGAAAAGTGTAAGTGACCAAATATGATTTTGTATAAGAAATGAAAACAGGACACTGGAGGAAGGAAATGAGAGAAATTATCTAGGTTGTATAATTGAAAAGACCGAGGGAGTAGAGGGGAAATGCTGAAAGAAGGAAATAAGGAAGCTATTAACTTTTTATTGTAAGGCATGCAATTGAAATACGATTAGTGTACTTGCAAGCTAAAGAAAGGATGCTTGTATGCACAGCTCTGATATAAAAGCTTCTTGAAGAAACTTGCTTTAATCTTCAACTTTCTGCTTGTATTTGCAAAGTGCTGTGGTATGGAGCTGCTTGTGTGGTAGAAAACATGAGCAACAAGTTTTGATTTAGTTACTTAAGGAGCAGACTGGAGTGCAAAGAAAGCATTTTCAAGAAAGACATGGTATGATTAAAACCAACAGTTTAGGCTTTTTTAACAATGCAATGCCTCTTTTTCCTAAGATATTGGCACACTTTCTGATATGTTGTCTGAATGTCAGCTAAGATTAGGATACAGTGGGAATATACCCAAATCCATCCCTCCTTCCTGAAAGCACGCTGTCACAGAACCTCTTTGTGAACAAGAAATGTTTTTTTTATTGCCATAAAATATAATACAGGCAACAAACCAGATAAAACCTGTACGTAATTGTTTTTAAAATGCCTGGGAAGGTTTTAAAATATTAGTGATATAACCAAGTCAGATTTCCAGCATGCTAAAGATGAGTATGACAGAAAGGTAGAAATGTAGCTGACTACAATAAAGTCAGGTAACTAAGTCTGGGCTGGACATGTCTGAACAAAATATTAAGCAAATGTAGAAATGCAACTGGTATGTCCTGAAGCCACTTCAGTGCACTGCCAGAACAAAATTCAGTGCAAAAAAACCCCCAAACTTCTCCCTTTCAACTAAAGAAATGCTGCTTTTTGAATGGCCTAGCTTGTTTCATGAGGAGGTTATTTTAAATTTTCTCCAGATTGAAGGATTATCTTTGTTCTGGTTATAAAAATGACACTTTGTAGAGGGCTTTGTGTTCATTTATGGGAGCAGAATAGGACAGGGATGTCAGCAAAAATGCAGTTTACCTGTGGAGAGAAGTTTTCACTTTTGTCCTGTTTTCTACTCCTGGCTTTGTATATGCAAAAGGCAAGAGAGAGATAAAAATCATCCTTACCACAGTGTCCTGTTGAGCTGACTTAGAAGCTCATAAACAACTGACTGTAACAGAGCTTAAATGAAACCTGGAGTTAAAAGGTCTACACTATAAAATATCCTCAACCAAACCATACTTTCCTTTCTGCTGCCTAGTGTCCTATTAAAAGTTTTTAAAAAGCAAGATGACAATACCTTATTTTTAGCTTTGCTATAATCCCAGCATTATAAGTAATTGTTTTTCATTTATGGTCTGATTTTCTTTTCTTTCTGTCATTCACTTTAACGCTATATAGAAAATGGGAGTCATAGTGCGTTAAAATTATCCAATTGCCTTTTATGGAAGACACAAAAGGTCACTGGACCACACAAATTGCTCAGTTTTGTGTATGAAATTTAACTTCTTACTGTGTGTCATTGTATTTACCTGTGTGAGAGAGAGAGATTTCTCAGTTTTGCTGTCAAATTCACAGAAATGTGATGTGCGACACTGTAGGGGCCGAAAATATTGCATAGGGAAATCAAATCAAGCCCAAAGGAGCTAAATCCATAGGAGGAAGGAAGCCATGTAATACCTCAGGATGGGTGAGCTGGATCCACTAATTACATCTTCTGGTGGCATGAATCAGCTGTGACCCCCCTCAAGCCAACTGAGTTACCCCATGGGCTTCGGAAAGGCCATATGGAAGACCAGCCTCTCTGCACTTACAATATTAAAGTCTTGCCCAGAAAAGATAGGTTGTGTATCTGACATTCTTAAATCAACACACAGAGCGCTGAATGGGTCCATTGTAGCTGTAAAGGGTCAAATCATGCCTCAGTGGGTGATGCTTTTCAGCTCAAAACTAAGTGATGGTTTGATTCGAAAGGTCAACCTGCTGTAGATTTAAGCTTATAAATAAAAGCCTAAATAATTTTAGAGATTCTTTCTGCTAAGCAAAATGAACATGATGCATCTTTGGAAGTCTGGAGCTACTTGTTGGAAGCTGTTGGTTTTCTGTCTACTGCTATGTGAAGTCAACAAGAAACTCAAAACTTTATACCTAAGTCAAAGATCTAGCTATTTGTGATGATGTATTTCCATGTGCCACCTTCTTAATGCCGTTTGTCTCCCTAAAGTTCTTGCAAGGGAAAACTAGGATGTTTGTGGTTTGGGTTCGGTTTGGGTTTTTGTTGTTTTTTTGTTTTTTTTTTGACCTCCAAGGCACACCAGGATGGTCAGAACATTGAAAAATTAGCCTGTAGTTAGTTACGTGGCACGTTTTTCGTAGAACCGTGATGCTCTAGTGCTGTGTTATTCAGTCCATGGGTGAATACTTTTTCTTTCCCTGAAGGGAATATGAACTGGGGTTTTCTGTGATCTGTAGCCTTATTTCACCAGGTATTTGGAGCAAATTTTGTTGAAGTCATTACAAATTCTCTTGACAGAGGCAGCTTTCAAAGGAAAAAATAGTAAATTAGCCATTGCAATTTACTCCTCTTAGAAGAAAAAAGTGTATCAAATAGATAGTTGCTCCTAGAATGGGATGAACAGACTTCTAAACTACATGACATAGTCTTAGGTATTCCTAAATAGCTGCTGCTATTTATTCCTAAATACATTTGCTTGCAAATGTAAATTTCCAAGGAAAATAACAGAAAGCCATCTTTTCACACTTCTCCCATTGCATTATTATTTATTTTAATAATGGTTTCATACTTTTTCATGTACTTTGAATATCTTATATTAGGCTGCTTCTTTAGGTAATTTTTGTACATTCTCAAAGCCCAAATATAGTTTTATTTTTTTTAACTCTAGAAAAGCATATGACAAAAATACATTGGTTTAAGCCTTTATTAAAAAACCAAAAAAACCCAAAAAAACAAACAAAAAAAACCCAACCAAAAATCCAAACCAAACAGAAACTCAGCAACATTTAAAAAACTTTCAAAGAAACCCCCAATGTTTGTACTTTAATCTTCTGTCACATAGTTAATAGCTACTTTTTTTTTCAATTATTCTAAAAAGAAAATCACCTTTCTGTGGGAACCAAACAAAGATATTTCAAACAAAAATTGTGCTTGAAGTGAGGGTTGGGCTTTTTTTGTTCATTTGCTTGTTTTAGACCACTGTTTCTCAGTTGTGAAATGTCAAATGCACCTTCAGGATGGCCTACTTAGATTTCAGATGTGAAAAAAAATTATAAAATTAATATATTTCATTCTTGCTGTCTAAAAGCTGCATTGTGATGTTTTGTGTGTGCTGATGAAAAGATGTGGGAAATATCTGTTCTCTCTCTGTCTTCAGAAGCAAAAATATGATGGTTGCCTAGGAGGAGTATTTAAAAAGTCTTTATCTGAAACAGTTTTCCCAGACACTTGCTCATTCTCAGTCTCATTCCTTAATTTTCATTTTTTTTATTTACAAATTTAAATTTCTTGTTTGATCATGTCAGAATATATTTTTTTAGATTTAGACTTTTAAATTAATGATCATCCTCAAAGCAGAGTAATTCCCTGTTAATAATTTTTTTTTTTTAACCACTTCTCAAACTTGCCTATAATGACTTATTTTCTTTTGTTTTCCTTGGATTGTAGATTAACATATTAAATCACATCAGACTAAGAATTGGTCTCAGGTGGATCATAAGAAAAACAGCCTTAGTTACCTCCTGATGAACCTTTTTAAAACCTAACAGGGAATCAATTTCTAATTCATCTAACACGCTCCCTGTATGTTCCAGTAAATGCACATTTTGAATAAAAAGAGTCACGCAAAGTTAAATTGCATGTCTTGGAGAAATCAAAATACTCTCCTCCAGTACAGTTACAGTTCTTGAACAGAACTGTCATACTGTCAAAACAAAAGATTTATTTAAGGAAATCTGTTTTCCAGGGATCTGTGCTGCCTGTCAGGTTTTTTTACTGATGTTTTGATATCTTGCCAAATTAACACATCAATCAATCCTTATATTAATCCAATCTATAGCTGTAGTCAGCTAATAGGAAATGGAGTCTGTATCACTCCTTAATTTCTGAAGATCAGATATGTCCAAAGGAAGAAAAAATAAACTGAAACTAAGCCAAAAGTAATGCACATACTTCACATTCTTCTTTGCTTACAGCCACATTGAAAGATACTTCCATGTGAATTCTTGCATTTTGAATTATCATTGGAAGAAGGGATTATGCAATGCAAGGGTGGAACCCAGGCAGATATAAGATGGTCAAATGTGCCTGTCGAAGATTACAGAGAAGTAAATTTGGGAAAACAGTTAAAGTTATGTTCTTTCTGAGTAGAATGGCCACTAAAAATCTCTGCATAAAGTTGGTATAACCACTGCTGACTACTCATTTTGCACAGATTGTCTTATTTGTCCCAGAAAAATGCCAGGCTTAGCTGGAAAAGGCGATGGAGCAAACACCCAAACCTTGCAGGCTCCTCCAGGGGCCTGGCAGCTGCATGAAGGCTGCTCAGGAACCCGGAGGATGCAGGGACTTTGCCCAGACAGCATCCTCGTGTTTAATGTTTTGCTGTTTGTGCTGCTGTGGTAACGTGGGAGGGAATGCTACCAGCAGCTGGAGGCGTGCAGGAAGATGGGCTCTGAGGGACAGTGGGCGGCTGGCCTAGGCTAACTCTGCAAGAAAGGGAAACATTTCAGGGGGAAAACAGCAGAAAGAAGTTTAAAATGGACTCAGAATACGTCTGCAGTATTGCTCAGTATACATGCCACACCTCAAAGGCATCATACACACCTCTACAGCCCACTGTAGTCCCGGGTCCATGAAGGTTTCTGACTCTCTTGAGATTTTTTCCTTCAGTCTGTGAGGTTTCTGCTGTACTGGATTCCCGAGGGTCACATAAAGCTGTTGGTAGTGAGGTGTCTGCTTTTATTCCTTACCATACCATAGCATAACCTTGCCTATGAAAAATCAAACAAAAGACCAACCCAAAACAAAAAACCCCACAAACCAATCCTGCTATCATATTTTTGGTCCAGTTATGCTGTCAAGGTTGTAGTGACATAAATGAGAAGAAAATTTTGTGTGGCGTTTCCTTCCAGAGGATTGGAGCACTGCAGTTTGCAGGAGACTCTATCCCTTGCTGTTCATTTTAAAAGGAGTAAGATGTCAAATGCATACCAGATTTTCTGACCTGGGACTTGACCCAGCTGAGACATTTAAAACTAAAATCTTGACAAAGCTAATGGTGATTAAGTTCAAAAACTTATTTGCTTTTCAATTTACCAGGATCTCGAAGCTGTCTGTGCATATCCTGAGAAGTCCAAGGTTTACTGGAGTTGAGCGGGGAATTCAAGTGTCACTTTGTACATACCCCTAACTAAGCCTATTGCAGGGACAATTGGTCCTACAAGTGTACCCTAAACATATTCAGCTTTCACGGACCTATTTCTCACCTTACTCAGTGCAGTGACTCTTGCTTTTTGCTGCCAAAATGCAAAATTCCTCTTCTCTGCCCAAGCACTTCATAGTAGACTGGGTATTTACTTCAGAGGACGTGGACATTTTCATTCCCTATTTGAACAGAGCATGTTCAAATCTTTTCAGTCTGTTGAGACAAAGCTATGCCAGCAGCAGAGAGGCTGCTCTGGCAGTCCCACTTCACCTGTGCTGCCAGCCTGGTGCTGGGTCCTGTTCCAAGCAGAGCTGGACAGGCCTGAGTTTTAGTTTCCCTGCTGGGACTTTTTATTGTCATTCACATTCAACCACCAGTGGTTAAAACACAGAAAACCAAACACAGACAAGGGCCAGAAACCCGGATGCCCTCATGCTAGATGAGTGTCCTGAGCATGAGGAAACCTGACTCAGTCGCCTAATATGCTCTTTCTCTTTATGGACTAGTGTTTCTTGAAATGGTTCCTGCACAGCTGCAGATGGAGGATGAGGAGCACATCCCTCCAGCCCACTCAGACTGACCTACTTTAGCGCTGCTAATGGCATAAGCTTGGGGGGAAGGAGGGTGGGCAGGAATAGCAGCCCCTTTCCCACGCACACTGTGCAGCCAAAGCAAGGAACCAAACTAAGGACATCCAATTCCCATGTCACTGCTTTAGCAGCAAGGTCTCCTGTGGTTGTGTGGCAACTGTGGCAAAGAGGGAATATTAAAAAGCATAAGGCTTGCACAATTCCTTGAAGGGAAGGAGAAAAAAAGAAAAAGGAAAATAAATAAAGGGAGCAAAAAGGCCCAAAAAGTTGTATTTTGGAGGGGATCCAATTTGCAGATCCCAACCAAATGCAAGTATCTCCCTGCAGGTCTGACAGGTGGGTTTTAAGGTTTCTCTCTCCACCCAGCCAGCTTTATTGGCTAGGTTTATGCAGGTACATGCTAAGCTGCTTGGGGTTGTTATTGCAAGCTCCTAACACTCTTTGTGCGCTTTATAGATATATTGCTCAGGATTCAGACTCTGCTCAAAGGACTGAGATCTTAAATACGGGGTATTACACCAACTTAACGCTGAGTCACCAAAGCCCTTTATTGAATCTGGCCCCAGTGCATTTTTCAGGCTTATTTGCAGAGCAGCAGGTATTATTACTAGGAGTAACTGGGTTAATAACAGGGCCTCCTAGAGAGAAAGCAATTTGTAACACCTCTGATGCTTTGACTGAAACATGTTCATTATCCCCATTCCCAGTTATGTAATAGGGAGAACAATATCAAAAAAGCACCTCTCCTTGAAGAAATCTCTGCAGTACCCACTGCCTGTATATGGCCAGTGTATGCTGTTTGCTCAGACTTACATGGTTACAGTAGCCTGGAACATCCTCAGCAGAGCACCCCTTGAGTTTTGGTAGCTGGGCATGGGTTAAAAAAATAAGCGCAACAGACACACACAAAAAAAAAACCCCTAAAACAACCCAATGAAACAAAAGAAAACATTAAAAAACCCCAAACAACAAAACAAACAAAAAACTCCCAACAACCGAAAAAAACCCCAGACAATAAGACATTCATCTTCACAGACACAGATGTGGTTTTCTGGCAAGTGGGTGAGAAAAAAGCATTATCTTGAATCATGTTAGGGAGAAGGGTGAGTTTTTTCTTCTTCAGTTTGAGAGAAAGAGATTTGAAAACTTTCAAAGTTGTCCATAGTAGCTCTACATGCAACATATGGTCCTTCCTGAGCTTTTGACTGTTCCCAATGTGGGACTCTGCCAAATGAAAGTTAAACAAAAGCTACCCTTACAAAAATATTTAGGAAGCCCTGTTTTAGAAGTGAGTGCACATGTTGGCTGTGACTCAGAGCACACCCACACACTGGGTAAATAGATTAGCATCTAAACCACTAGGCAAGTTCCAATTCTTGCTCAGGAGGTCAAAAAAGCCTGGGAAATGTCCATTGCTCCCTTTCTCCTCAGAACAATTATTTTTTTCCAGATTACAAAGTCATTTTAGATGGCAATGAAACAGTGAAGTCAACTGATTTATTGTCATAAACAATTGTGTTCCAAGTTATGAACCAATTTTGTAATTTCTGGACAAAAGAATAAAGTAGAGATTAAAAAAAAGGAAAAAAGAAAAGGAAAAAAAAACATAACAAAAAGGCCCAACACTACAAAAGCCAAACCGTTTCCTTTAGATTGGTTTCTTTTAACATTTGTTTTTGCCGCTAAACCAATGGGATTCATAAAATATTCACTTGGGAGGTACATATTAATTGAAGAGACATGAAAGGGAAAAGTGTCCTTGATTATGTTTTGTCCAGAAATGGAAAAGGTCAAATCTGGTGTAGTTAGTTTTCTCTTTTTCTTTTTTTTTTTTTTTTTTTTTTTTTTCTTTTTTCTTTTAATTTGGTGTTACACTATGAGATCACAACAGCTCAAAATACTGAGACTGCCACCTGCATTTCCCTTGGCTTCCACATACAGTATCTGTCGTGGTACCAAGACACCTGTAGCTGAGGTCCCTGCAGCTCCTTTGGTGTTTTTGGGAAGGCAATGGATGCCCACCTTCCCTGCCCTCCTTCCCACCCTGAGGAGACACAGGGATGAAGCTGGGGTACAGCAAATACCACTGGGAGAATTTATTAGATTAGAAATTTAGTCGTCCTGAAGCTTGAGATACCTCCTAACTAGAAGAGAAAAAAAGCTATCAGTAAAAATTTTCCATTGTGATGCATGTTTCATGGATTGTGGCAAAAAGGCTTTTAGTACAGCACAAGAAGTTGTGGGTTGTCCTGAAAACAAAGGTTTAGTCTGTTCTCAAAACCTCAGACATTCACACAACCTAAAACAAGAATAAGAATATTTGTGAAATCAAAGAAAATAAAACTCAAACTTCTAGAGATGACAAAAATATGTAAACAAGAGAGAGGCAGAAGTAAAGTCAGAACTAAAAACACCTTACAAGTTTCCAGCCATGGTATCATATCAAATCTGACTGAAAAGGGAAGCTGGCTAGGTAGGTAATTCTTGTGACATCAAGCATTCTAAGATAGCTCCAAGATTTTTGTCTGTGCTTCATTCCGTATTTTTGCTATTGTGGCTGAGATAATGAGAAGGAAAACAATATATGGTGGGCATGGAGAGTGACAGCAGAGTCTTAGTGGAAAAAACACTTTTTCCTTTTTTTTTTTAATGATGATGGAGAAAAAGTGTCAGAAAAGCACAATGATGTTTCAGTAATATAGAAACAGCCTGGAGCTATAGTCACTCTTGCAGACTTACCATGGAGGAAATACAACAGATCTATAAAATGGTCATTATTAATATTTCAGCTGTACAGGCAAAACAGAGATTTGTTAAATCTCTATTAATAGTTAATCCCTTGCAAAACCAGGGGCGGAAATACTAGCTCACCTTGATGGCTTGTGGTTTGGATTTCTTTTCCCCCAGAGTGGTTTTTTCACTGAGCTGCCTGTTGTTCTCTGTGGTTCAGAGACAAATGGCCTCATGATCCCCCTAGAGAATCCTCCCCCAACGTTAAAACCAGCAGGAATGAGAAAGAGGAAAAATAAATGGCATGAACGAGATGGCTTTTCTGTTTTCATTCCTCCCACTGGAGCTGTGTGAGAGGTAGTCCAAGAAATCAGACAAACACATACAGAAGAGTCTAGAACCAGTGCTCTGTAAAACCTGCTTTTC
This sequence comes from Thryothorus ludovicianus, assembly GCA_013397245.1. NCBI lineage: Eukaryota > Metazoa > Chordata > Aves > Passeriformes > Certhiidae > Thryothorus > Thryothorus ludovicianus. Next base: position 84,113 of record VZTB01000820.1, on the reverse strand, counting down.
TTCTGCATTTGCAGTGTCATTTCAACAAGTTAGATCTTATTCCCTCTTGCAGAGTAACCATATCTGTTCAACAGTGAGGGTGCTCTTGCCAAAACATTTTTCTTATCCGGATTCTTCTTTTGCATGATAAAATATCAAAGATTCTGCATGATTAATCTTTTGAACTTTGCCTGCTAATAAATACAGAATTCTCTCTGGCCTCAGAAATGTTTTCCAGTAACTCTTTTTTCTTCAGGCCAAAGTTTTGAAATTTATCAGAACAATTTTTGACACTATTCTTACTTGGATTTTTCTTCTTTATTGAAAAAATGAAAACAACCACCTTTCATTAAGAATATTTTTCATTTTCTTTCAATATTATTTTGCTTAAATTAAAGAGAGCATGCCTTTTCCTCCCATCACAGTGCTGCAGGAAGGAGCTAGTCAAGCATCCTACAAAGAGTTCATGCTCAGAGAAAGCAACACTGGGAAATTTTGCTAGGCTTTTCTAGAGAGAAACTATCCAGGGGAAAGAGAAAAGCACATAGCTGAAGGAAGGTGCTGTTCTATCTGTGGAGATCACCCTCAGGAGCAGTGAGGGACCATCGCTTCTCTGGAGCTGTGGCATTCCCCAGGCAGGCAGTGTGACAGCTGCCATGGTCATGACACAGGACAGGCTGACAGCACCTGTGCCCCTCTTGTTTTGTAACTATCTGAGGTGACAGAAAGTTATTGACCATTGAATCTCATTTAATAGCTAGCAGTCATGGCTTCTGTGACAGAAAAGCCTGTGGAAACTATGGTTCTGCTCTGCTTGTGGCATTTGTTTGTACATTGTGGGAGAGTTCAGGCAAATAAATTGTCTCCCTTCCACATCTCAGTATCATAGTTTGCTGTTGCTCCTTGCTGCTTCCACATTGTTTTTTTCTTCCTTTGCAATATCAGCTTCCCCTCACTGATGATCAGAGAGGGCTCTGCTCCTGGCCATGGGAGGAGAAGACCTTGGATGAGGACTGATGGACAGCTGTGTGGATATCTGTCCTTCCGCTAGGGAGGCCAGAAGGGTGTAATGCTCTATTAGGTTTGTGTGGTGAGCTTTTTGTAGCTGGAGAAGAGGCTAGAGGCATGGAATCTGTGAGAAGTTGCTAGAAAATTCCCCCATGCTTGATGGAGTCAGTGCTAGCTGGCTCCAAAATGGGCCCGCAGCTGGCCAAGGCTGAGCCCAGCAGCAGCAGTGGCAGGACTTCTGGGATAACATATTTAAGAAGGGGGAAAACTTACTGCACAAAACAAGTCCAGCCAGAGAGTGGAGTGAGAACATGTGAGAGGAACAGCCCTGCAGACCCCAGACCAGTGGAGATGGAGGGGCAGGAGGTGCTCCAGGCACTGGAGCAGTGGTCCCTCTGCAGCCACACCAGAGCAGGTGGATGCATCTGAAGGACCCCATGGGAAACCCATGTTGGAGCAGGCTCCTGGCAGGACCTGTGGAGAGAGGAGTCTACGTGGGAGGAGGGCTGCTGTCAGGACTTGTGACCCGTGGGAGACCCACACTGGAGCAGCCTGTTCCTGAAGGACTTTGTTCTGTGGGAGGGACTCAATGGCTTTAATGAGCACTTGGTTTCTAGTCAGAGTCAGCCTTCCACAGATGCCTTTTACCTCCAAAGTTCTCCTGGTGGGAAAGAGGGCCAGACCTTCTCACTGCCTGTGGACTCAGCTGAAAGCTGCAAGGGCTCAGTCCAAATCGATGTGGAGACAGGTTCTTTGTTGCCTGGTGAACCTCTGGTAACGCTTTCCATCAGTCCTGCAGTTTTCCTCAGACCATCTGGCTGATGTGATCCCCTCCAGCTCTCCCTGAAGGGCCCCACTGGTACTATGGTATTTATAGCTGAAGTGCTCTGGCCAATGCAGGGGAAAGATGAGCAGGTTTCTCCCAAAGTGTCCTCTTGAGTGACCTTCTGTAGCTGGAGCTCACCTGCCCCACAGGACAGCATGCAGTGGAGCACTCCCTGGGGGCAAAGTGAGACCACCATATCTGTTCCCTTGGTCAGACCAGACCTGAGGGGAAACTTGTGGGGAGCTGTCAAGTTGCATGCCAGGAAAAAGAGTGGGAGAACATGCAGGCTCCTGGTGGCAGAATGGACAACAGTTTCCAGCTTCCAGTGGGACAAATAATTGCATACCACTGTCATTTGCTTTGCTTCTGTTGGATTTTTTTCTGCTGTGTAAAGGCACAGCAGCAGCAGCAACTGCCAGATAGCAATCATCTATCCCAGCTCTAGCTGGGAATATATGGCATATATATGTAAAGGGAAATATTAATTTTCAGCTCTACAAAAGGAGAGAATTAGATGTGGTGTCTATAATAGAAGCAAAGAATTTTAACAATCTAAACTGTACTCCTATTAACAGTGGAGTTAATGTGCCATTTTCTTAATTGTATTTGATACCATTGTGCTGAAAATGTTTGTTTTTTATAACCATAACTTTTATTGCTATTATGGTATTATTACTTGAATTTTTAATGGGGCCAATGAAACAGTATTCATCAGTTTCATTTCTCTGAAATATTTTATCAACTCTAGGATTTTAACAAAAAATTATATAAAAGAAATATCTGAGACATGAAGCAGAGCATATTAACAGTAATTGAGTTCATGCTTATCATCTATACAACCTCATAAATGCATGTGGTTCTTTATAGGCAAATATAATGACATTCCTGTGCTTTTTCTTTAGCAGGCAATAATCTATCAGCTGACTCATTCTTCCAACTTGATTTTATATCCTCAGATAATCTAATATTGAAAACCTGGAAAGATGCACCAGACTGGTTACTGTGATGAGTAAGCAAACAGCATGCACTGTCAGTGGAAAGGCGAGGCTGTATTTTAATCTCAGACTCACAAATTGGTGTTTTCATACCGCGTATTTTTTAAAGATTTCCATGATACCTTCTAACAAATTAAATCTTGCTTAGCCAAGGGAGGAAAACAGATCTGTGAGATGTTGCTTGAATCAAGTATGCCCTTATATCTGCTGAGAGCATGTCAGCCCTGTACCAAAACTCCTGAAAATTCTTCCTGCTGCCCCATAGCCATACTTCTGCCCTAAATTGGGGTGCAGGTGTTTTGAAAACATGAGTGTTGGTTCCTAACAGAGTGATAAGGAAGAGAAAGAAAGCTAAAAACTGACAGCAGAGCACATCTACTCGGCAAGTTCTGTGTGCTTGAAGAAAAGACAGCTATTAGATTGGACTTGATATACTAGATTATTCCCTTCATATGGTAGCTTCCTTCCCCCGAAAGGTGCTCGAAGCCTTTTCTGCTGTTACTTGTCTGCCTGAAATGAATCTGCTGTATTTTGTGCTAGAAAAAATGAGTTAAAAAGAAATCTGATTCATGAAGCTGGAATCTTGAGAGGAGAAGGTTCCTGGCAAAAGGGACTCCTCTCCCCTCTAGTCTAGTTAGTACGGATGATTCTTCTGGAAAGGAATACTTAATAAATAACAAGCTATAGAATTAAAACATACATAAGTGCCGGAGATGTTACTGTGACCCTCGGGGCACAGTGGCAGCACAGCCTGCTGTGTTAATTGAAACAGGGCAATTCCTAACCCTGCAGTCCATGCGACTGGGTACATGGAAAATTTGTCTTTATAAGGGCATGACAAATTCCTTCCTTGCTTCTAGTGCCACTGGAAGATCTGTCTACTGTGTCCAAGATGGGTGTAGTGATTTTCCTGAATCTGAGCCACAAGACATCTGCTGGAAGAAAAAGGGAGGAGAAATTCTGCGAGTAATTCATGGTGGCAGATGATAACAGCTTCTGCAGGGCTCTGGCTTGTCTGCTGTGGGAGGGAACCAGGCGAGGCTGGCAGCTGGGGCCCAGCCCAGCTCAACAATAGCACTCTGAGAACAGCCTGGGCTGCCTTCCTTCCTCGCCTCTCCAGGGCTTCATCCCCACACCAGCTCACCTACTGCCCACCATGTGCTCTCCCCATCCCACAGTGGAGGTGCTCATGGCTGGAGACCCCTCTTATCCTATTCCATATGTGGGCAAACCAGCTCAGGGTTTGGGGTCTCTTCTGAGTCTCTGCAAAGACAGGGTCAGGCTGCTGGCTCTGTGCCATCTTTAGAAAAGCTTTGATAGTATTTAGTACCTCCAGAAACTGTCCTTGTGAGTTTCTTTATTGTCTTCAACAAAATGCCCATAAGCCATGTGTCCTGGCTGGGTGTAGGACATGTCAGGGGATCATGATTTCTTTTGGTGTAATCTGCTGTCAGCCAGGGACTGTAAAATGCAGAGCTGCACAGGTACTTTGATGTCCTTAGCTTAGTCAAAAAAAAGGCTCCTGTTTTAGAAACAGATAACAGGCAGCTGACTGTACAATGGTTACAAACTGCAGCTTTTAAAATATGGTTCATCATATCTGAAAAGTACCTGAGAAAGAATGGGAAAGAGCAGATAAAGCAAACAGGACAGGTGAAAGATACTGCTTTCGTTTTCTGGTAGTATTCCAATTTGCAATTGCTGGATATTAGCAAGGTGAAAGGTGCGAATTACAATGACAAAAGAGTCATTAGGCCAATTTTCAACAAATATCCTCAAACTTTGCCTTGTTTCTGATGTAATATAATCTCATTTTAGATCTATGTTTATGTTAAAAGGAGTGAATTAACCCTCTTGGTAATTGCAGACCAGTTTATCCTGCTTGTGCTTACTACGAGGGAATCCTGTCATGGGGCAGTTGCTACAGAGCACCCAATACACCCTGGCTGGTTTTGTTGCCTTGAACAGGCAATCACAGTCACCTGGTTCTGTACTGACCCCCTGAACACTCTGATTAGTACACCCAGGCAGCAAACCTGGGTAACAACTACTTACAATGGAGAGCTTTGCTTTGGAAAGAAAACAGTGAGGTGGGAACACGCTAGGAGCTGCTCCAAAAAAAGTCTTGTTTCCTCTGTTAATTTTTCAAAAACTGTTTTTCCAATTTTTGGGTTTTTTTGCTTTTTAAATGGCTTTGGACTTTACACCATGCTTCCCCCAGGCTTGCAGAGCAACCTGGTTTTTTTTTAAACCCTACTTTCAGCCTTTCTCAAGTGTGATCTTCATTCTTCCTCTGCCTTGGGCTGTATGACCCCCTGGTGCTACCACTCCTGGTGGGATCCCAGTATTGCCATACCCTCCCTGCTTAGCTCAGGGTAAAGCCCACCTGCACTTGGAAGTTTAAGGCCACTCCCATGGAAGATATATAAGGGATTAACTAATAACCTGTGAAGAATTTTCTCAAAATATGACTGATTCTTCTATTCACAGCCTTAATACATTATAAAAATGGATTAAATGGGTCCAGTGTTCTACCTCTGAATACTTTCTTGAAAGCATACGTTTTTCTTTTCTACCTAGATCTCCATCACTGTCTGGGAGCAATGTTCCGTGTGATAAGGAGGCTTTTTCTTCTCTTTCAGTTCCTTTTTACACTTCAAACTTCTCCATAATTCTCACAGATCATTCAGCCTCAGTAGATTTCTAGATTCAATTAGAGTAGTTTGGGCTCTTTTACTTCTTTTCTTTTTTTTTCACTGTGATCAAATGTGGGACTAAAACATCCTTTTAGACCATTCCTAGCTGAAGGTCACTCCTGAATATTTGTCTTTCCTACTGTTTCTTCAGAGCCTTTTCCTTGGCTCCATTTTGCTGTTTCTTGTTTCTTTAAAACTTTTGGATTTGCCTTATGCATTCAGCCAGAAGGCCATCACACAGACAACCTGAATTCCCCAACACTGTTAATGAGCTGATTTGTAAATGGTAGGACCATAATGAGAAGTTCTAGTGCAAATTCTCTCAACTTTAATAAGCTTTATATTTGTTCTTATACCCCTAATGGTCTATTTAGTGTTTCTTTTCCAACTTCACTCACAAGCCAACTTTGCTGAAACTGTAAGAATTGTAGAACATTCTGACACATTTCATCAAAACTAGATTCAAAACCTTTTGGGGCTTTGGGAAGAGAGAAGGGTGACAGGCAAGCAGAGACACTCTAAGAGAATGATAATGTAATCTTTATTTTCTTAGCACATCAGACCAAAGTGTATCACAGAAAACTTCTTAATCCTCCAAAATATTCCAAAATAAAAATTTAGTGAATCTGAATTAAAGGTCACAATTTGAGTTTGCTTAATGAAAACATTTCAATGATTAAAAAAAAGTGTTGTTTTTTTTTTATTTCATATCATCTGAAATCTCTCAACTAATTTCTATTCAGTGGCCAAGATTCAAAAAAAGCACTTAAATGAAAAGCAGGGAAATACAAATCTTTATCTAATGTAAGTAACAGGATCAACTCTGTTTTCTGATTATGATGACAAAGATCATAATTCATCTGTATTTTCAAAGCAAAACCATTCTGACTGTTGCTCTTTCTAACCAATGATGCAATTCTGCAGTTAGGATGGAAAGCTCCAGAGTTTTCCCAAGCAGGCAATCATACTACAGGTTGGGGAGTTCCTTTCCTTCTTTATTTTTATTTTTTGGACTTTGATTAAAGCTGGTGAAAATGATACTTTTCCTTTTTATTGGGGATCCAAAGATTCTGAGTAAGAACAAATAGAGAAAAACATGTTCTAAATGTTCCACAGTGGTAGAACAAAAAAACCCAAAAACCAAAAAATAAAAACCCACCAAAAGAACTCCAACCCCACCCCTCAAAACCCAAACAAACAAACAAAACCTCCCCCTCCCCAAAAAAATAAACCCCCAAACCAACCAAATAAAAGGTTTGGAAGCAGTTAAAATCTTTTGTTTAGCAATAAAATTGAGTTTGAAAGTTCATTTTCCACTGCTGCCACATGGCTTTTAAGATCCAATGAGAGGAGGGATCAGCTGTGAGGTAAATCTTGAAATCTCTGAATCAACAGGGATTTGAGGTTTCTAGCTCCATATTGCAGAGTCTAAAGCTAAGATTCAGAGAAGATAAAACCTCAGGGTTAGCAGCCCCTTGTTTCTGCAGCAGAAACCTTGGGGATTATTTTTCACTCCATGTGGGAAGGCTGTACAGGAATCTGACTGAAAAACCCACAAGTAATTGCAAGCATTACAAGATGTGGGAGCACCAGAGCCCACTGAGTTTCTTCTTAGGATGTCCTATCTTTAACAGTTACATTTTGGAGAACCATTTTAGTTCTCAAAAATGGAATTTTCTGGTATAAAATATTTCGTTGAAAAATCCCAAGTCCCTGATTTCTACTGCCTTTATTAAACAGATTCGTTCTGAGACAGAGGGCTTTGGGAACAAATAGATTGTAAATGTGGTGGACTTGCAGAGGGCAGAGGATTTACTACTTAGACATCTTGAGGTTGCACTATAATGGGTGCTGTCCTTCTGGGCGCTATGACTACATCTTGTGTATTATACAGGTTTAGCCACATTTTTGTGAGCTATTATTAATGCTGAGTTGCAGCATACGCCTTTGGAAGCAGTACAGTCAATGCATACCTGCTTACAGGGAGAAACAAAAAAGCCTCAAATTTCCTCTTGGCTGGCTTCTTCCTCCTCCACCCAACTCGGTCCGTGCCATTCAAAAACAGAAGTTGACATCAAGTAATTTTCTATTGTTGGAAAAACAGTCATAAGAAAACCCACATCCCTTGTTGTAAAGGCATTGGAAGGTTGTGGAACAGGTAAATTTGAGGACTGCTTCTTTTTAGATTGTTTGCAAATGTGTCATCTCCATTTTTTGCCCTCACCTACTATAATTTTAGCAGTGGTAGCAGGAATGGGCACCTTAGCCACTTTCTAATCAAATTAATCATGCCTCCTCCCACTCAGATGGAAGTCTGGTTGGATTTTCCAGCTTGGATTTATGCCCTATGGACATGAGTTCAGAGGCACTTTACCCACTCTCACAGCTTTAGCTGGCTTGCTGCTGAGGTGTAAGTTGTGTAGCAGTTGCTGGTGATACTTTTGCATGACTGCACAAGGATGGATTAGCTACTGCAGCAACATACCCCAAGCTATTTAACTCAGCTGAGATGATCAGACTTGTTATTAAATGCAGAAATCAGAAGCAGAGAACAGGATAACTGAGACTGGCAGGTTAGCAAGGAGAATGTCTGAATAATTTGGATTTGGCTCATTTTATTACCAGGTGAAGCCACAGGGGTTTTGAAATTTCCACGGAATGGGCAGGTGTCAAACTGCAATTCTCTTCTGCACAGAAACCTGGATGGTTCAGGCGCTCTCCTGGGATTTATCAGTACAGCTCCAGTTATTTCAGTGTTGATTTGATACTTTACAATAACTAACGGGTTTTTGCCTAAGGTATGTTTCATCTCACAGTCTTAATTGGGCAGCTAGAAAAGATTATTTTTCAGGAACATTTTATAATCCAAAGTCTAATTTTGGCTTTACCCTGGTATAACCAAGAAGAAAAAGCAAATCAGGTTTTCTCTTTAAGATGCTTGTGTTTTAATAGCTTTTTTATCTATTTCTGTACTAAAGTTGTGCTGGTTTCCAGCTTCATTAGTTAATTGGTGCCACGAGTGTTGCATCTGTAAAAGATTAATTTTCTAATATTCCCTTTGGAAATGATTCTTCTTAAACCACCAGGTATTTAAAGCCACCATCCTATCTGAGATTTATTCACTTTGGGGAAAATCCCCGCATAATTAAAAATTATTTTTGGATTTTTTATTTATTCACTATTTTCTAATATGCTTGAAACTCATTAGGATGCAAGGCTTCATTTATTGGAATATCCTTGAGCAGGAGCAATTGCAGTAAGATTCACTTCATTAAAGAAAAATGTAATCCTTACAGTAATAGACCTACTGCTCACAGTGAAGAACTTCATTACCTGATTTTAATTTGCGGCAGAAACCCGCAAAAGCAAAAAAAACCCCACAAAACCACAAACCACCAAAAAAACACAAAACACAACCTCAAAGTGAAGGTTACTAACTTCCTTTTGTCCTTTCTTTCCTGCTGGCTTTGCCACTAGGTTTTCTTTGCATATATCATATAAGATGAAGCCACTTAAATTATCACTGGCTTCAATAAAGTTTTCATCCATAATGCTAGCTGTACTTCCAATCTAAGCTGTGGCTTTACCTTTGGGACCATTGGTAATGCTGTGGTTGTCACTGAATCAATGTTGGATTCATTGTGTAAATAAATACATATATTTTTAAAAGGAAGAGTAGCTGTTCTTTTAAGGCTACCCTACTATTTCACATCAGTTCATCCTGTGGATCAAGGAATATAGAAAAGGTAAAAGATAAGAAGGTGTGTTCTGCCCCCTCCCTCTGCTCTTTTCCTGGAGAAATGCTGGAGGTTTCGGAGCTATCATGCCCAGGAGTGTTCTTCATACACCCTTTCTCACTTGTTACCTCCAGCACCAGAACCCAGACGGGTGCAGAGCAGGAGGAAGAAACTACAGGCTTCCTTGCTAGGACCTGCAAAGGTTTATACCTTTAGAAATGCCTTTTTTCTTCCAGGACATGATCCAGTACAGTGCTAAATGCCAGTTTCCTGCTGCTTGCACCATCAGTTTGCATGTTCCAGTTGTCTTAGTAATGAAAAAGCCACAGAGTTACACCATCTCTGTACAGCACCTAAATCATCATTCTCATCCAAAGAGACTCTTCAAATTCACACACATTACTGCTTAGCAACACGTGTAAATCTTCAGGAGACCCACCCAAGCCTGAAGAGACTGCATCCCTAATACACAAGATTGGGCAAGTCCACACCAAGCCATAGCTTCCAATCTCCACCAGGAGTGCCCATAAGCCTGTGTGTGAAGCAGCAGCCCAGCACTCGGTGATGCTGACACAACCTTCCCTAGTGTGAGTACTTCCAGTGGACAGGTTACAGATTAGACAGGCAGCGAGGCATTTCTCCAGTGGCCAGCCTTTCCTAGGGTGATATTTCACAGAATCTCAGAATAGGTTAGGTTAGGAGGGGCCACAGCAGGTCATCTGGTCCAATCTCTGTGCTCAAGCACATGGCACAGAATTGCATGCACATGGTTTGTGAATATCTCCAGTGAGGGAGACTCCACACCCTCTCTGGGCAACCCGTTCCAGTGCTCAGTCACCCACACAGTAAAGTTCTTCCTCATATTCAGGTGGAACTTCCTGAGTGTCCTTTTCTGCCCATTGCCTCTTGTCTTATTGTTCAGCACTGATGAGAAGAGCCTGGATCCATCTGCTTCAGATACTTACAGACACTAATTGCCTTCAGTTTTTGTTTTTCTTAAGGTCATGTAGGAATCCAGCTGAGCAACTACACACTGTGAACATTCTTTACCAATACAAATATCAGCAGATCCTGTGCATGAAAAATACAATTATAAATTAAATCTTACCTTGATTAATTTTGAAGATTGAACTTCCACAGAAGTAGTTTTGGAAATTTTTATTACAAGGTGCTGGACATTTTGTTCATTGCTATGATTAAAAAATATTCAGCACCATAACAAACTAGGAAATGTTAAAGCCCTTGAAATGAAGTTGCACCTACTCTCATAAGGCCATATATTGGGGTAAGGAGAGAAAAGGTCCTGTCTTTTGATCCTGAAACATAACCAGAGGGCATTACAGCCTTATTGAGTTTAGGGGACCCAGTGTATGATGTTCTTGTGGATTTCCCTTTCAGCTAGGAACAAAAGCATTGAGGTCCAGGATAGCTCTAAGAGAAAAGAAGAGGTAAAGGACAGAATGTTGCGATAGCATCTTCCTTCAAGCATGCAGCCCCTAAAAAGCCGAGACATTTACACCCCTGTTCCTTTCTGAACTTAATAACCTCTGCTATTGGAGCTCCCTGTGACTCTGGAATGATTTATTTATCCCGAGAAGCATTATACATCCAGCACTTCCTGCAGTTCCGTTTTGGATAGCGTGACCATTAGTATTTCAGCTTTACAGGTGTATTGTTCTACATGTGTGCAGGGCAGCTCACTGCCCAGCCACCAGTCCCAAGGCCAATGGGAAGGCAGGGATCATCATGGGGGCAGAGCCATCACAGCAGAGCTTGGCACTGGATTTCAGCACAGCTGTGGCCAGCAAGGGTCCCAACCAGCCGGTTGATAGCCATAACTGGGAGCAGAGGAAGGTTGCTTGATTTCCAGAGGCTGGCACTCACTTCCCAGTGCTAGGCTGTCTGCAGCATGACTCTCCATGTGACACTGCAGCTCTGGGTAGCCGGGGCTGGCTGCAGCCATGCAGCTCACTCAGAGCTGAACCACAGCAGCAGCAGCAATAGGCACAGAGTGGCCAGCCCAGCCAGCACACCCCGGCACCTCACTGGCTCTGCAAGCACAGGGAGGACAGGCACAGCTGAAGTCACCCCTACCATGGGCAGTGCTTGATACAGCCAGGGAAAGCAAGGGTAAACCCAGACCCAGATCTATTTTGTTGCTGTTGGAAACAGCTACAATGCAACTTTTACTGTAAAACAACAGTGGTAACTGTATGAGCTGGTCAAAACTGAAATTAGAATTTGCTTTCCCTCTCTTTCTCTGGTATCAGATTAGAATAATACACCTTCTGCCTGCGATAATGTTTCCTATGTTATTTTTTCCATATAATAAAGCACTAACATTCATTAATTTTCTTAAAGAATGGAATATTTGCTTCCTTCCTGCATTTGGCATTAGTTAATGAAGTGCTTGCAAATGTTAACTGAATTCTCAAAGATCTGTTCTTTCATTTTTCTAATTAAGGTTTAATGCAGCCAAATGCATGTGGGGAAAATCTTATTCCTATATTGGAAACAAATGGAAGATTCAGCATCAAATGAAGTTAATTTCAAAACTGTTAGTTGCTAAAAGTAGAAGTAATTACTGTTAACTCAGAATAAACTGCAAGAGCATAAAATTGATCTTGACCCTAAAATTTAGAAGTCAGTGGGGTAGAAACCTTCAAACTGTTCATTAAATCATGTTTAAAACCCATATAAAACTAATGCAATATACCTCAGTTGAACATTTTTTCATGTATTTACCATGTTCCCATTCATTATCTTAGGGAAATGTGAAAATAAAACTAGAAAATATCAGTAAATGTCATTGGTATTTGATCAAGCCTGTTGACATGCTTTGCAGATCCAGCTATGCTTCATTAAATGTCACAAGAAATATTAATTTTACTTTGCTGTAATGATTCTATTGCTCAGTGATGAAGAAGGACTACTTCTTTATCCAGTGTTAGGGAGCTGTGAAAGAAAACGTGGGATGTAGTCTTCCTCATTTTGCTGTAGTTAGACCTATGTAGTCCCTTTGCAATTTTAACAATGTCAGGAAGAAGTTTCCTCTTACCTTCAGAGAAGAAATGGATTGGACCCTAAGCCCCCAGTCCAGCAAGTCCTTATGCACACTGACAGCTTCACCAAGGAGCCAAATGGTTATCACAGTAGGAAATGCCAAGAGGTCCAAGGACTGAGTTAGCAGTTGGGGAAAACTAGGAATCTAGCTCTTGGGTAGAAAAATGACAGCCTATGGCTATGGGCACAAAGGACAGGTCCAGACTTCTCCAAAAGTAGTCACAAGAAGCTATAACTTGCGGGTCTTAAAGTTTCTGCTCTTAGCTTATACAGGAACTGATGTTTGTTTGTTTGTCTTTAAAATATGCTTCATTTGGATCTAGGATTTGACCCCTCTCAGGGTTGCAGGAGAGGTAAATCTCCAGACCCACCAGCAGAGTAGACAGAAGGAGAGCTGGGCCCTCACCCTCAGTGCATGTGGCACTCGCTGTGCAGCACTGTCCAAACACAGCTGATCTATACCTGACTATGAGCTGCTCTTTTTTCCTTAGACTCTGCGTGTGTACAAAGAGAAGTGAGACAGAGACAGGATTATTGTGTGTATAACTTCCTGCAATGACCATATGTTTCCAAAAAGATTGCTATCTTGATGGGATTCCTGGGAGCGGAGAGAGTCAACATCACACGAGGTAACCCAGAGCTGGTATCTGAGCTACAGTACTGAATAACTTAGACAAGATTACCCTTGTACCTAGAAAACTAAAATTAAGACTTTACAGCTTTCTGGAGAATTCTACCAAATTCCACCTACATAAAGGCACTGCCTGTGACAGAAACTATAGTAGTATTGCTCATGTCCAAAGGGAGGTGAAATCCTTTTTGTGATAAGCTTGTGTGTGCAGTATGGGTGTATCTGTAATTATGGGCAATGAGAAACAGCATGGCTTGCTCAATAATACACCTCCTCCCATTGTGACAGACACAGACAGGAACATGTCACATGATGGAGTGGTCACACTCTTACTCTTCCTCTTTCTTTCCTTTTTCTTTGGCTCCCAGTCTCAGTTTTGAACTCTGCTGGCTGCTGAACATCCAAGGAATTCCAGCAGCCAACACGTCTCTCAAGCCCTCATCTTAATTTACATTGCTTCCTCTCTGCAGAGAATCTAGTTTGATCTACATTGTAAGGCTCAAACACTTCTAAAAGTGTATCATCATAACAAAGATAAGTAGCAAAATAGAAGCAGAGTTTTTGGGAGCATCCTTGGGAAATGGCAAGCTGCTTTCTGATAAGAAAAAAACAAAAGTTTTGAAAATGACATTGAAAAAGAACTGTGCAGTGGGAGAGTTGCAATATACATCAGAAAATATTTCAGAGAGGAAAAATGGAGTTACAGAATGAGATCCTTAGATAGAGGATTTGTATTTTGTGTTTAACTATTTTGGCTATTACTGCACATGATTTCAGTGTCAACACACCAGATACCACAGGAGCATCAGCAAGAACAAACTCAGCTCAGTTTACCAGGGCTAATACAGCTGGGAATTCCACTGTTTTCTTTACAGCTAATGTCACATAGTTTAAAACAAAACCAAAAATCCCCAGATCGAACCCCCTTCATTTCCAGAAGTCGTAAATTGTTATTACCATGCTGCAACCTAGTGTAAACAGGTTCCTGGCCCATGACTAAGGCTGGTCGGCTGCCCTACAATGCAAACAGCAGCATGGATCTCTTCCAAAGGCGTTGTTGCATGCAGAAAATGCTCTGCTTGCTTAGAGTTTCCAGACTTCCAGTTTACAGTTTCTTTGCTTGAGTAAAAACTTCAAGACTGGGGCATTTCTACCGAGAGCTCGAATGCTGCAGATCTGAAGCTTTATAAAAACTGCTTTGCCCAGGAGAGAGGAAACTGCGGGATTACCGGGGACACCCAGGTCCGGGTTCACGTAAAGGGCACACCTCCAGCAAACGAAGGAATGCGTCTCCCCGCAGGTGCACGCCTGTGTAAGTACCACCCAAGGCGAACAGAGCAACAATGACATTTTTCCTCTTCGTCCCCTGCGCGCCGCCCGGCCCCGCTCCCGGCGGGGGACGCGGAGACGGCCGCGGGCAGCAGAGGGCGGCACAGGACCTGTGCAGGAGCGCATCAGCATCTTCCTCCCACGGAACGGGGGAAACCGCCTCTCAGCTCTGCTGATCAATTAGTTCGTTTCAGTTTAAAAGCTAATTTCATGTTTGTGTCATTCTCTCTTCCCTTTTTAGAGGGGGAAGAAAGGAAACAAAACCTGCAGCATCATTTCCATAACCTTATGAACTCTCAGAAGTGCTAGGACCCTGAGAGGGGTCTTTTGGTTTTCTCTTGGGTTTTCAGTTTTGTGGGGCTTTTCCCCCAGCTCTTTCTGAGAATGATCATTTTGTTTGTGACTTTCTTTTAGTAACTTGAGGCCACTTTCACAGGCTTTGCTGCTGTGGTCTGACTAATCTCAGTTCTCTGATTTGTGAAGACTTTTGTTGGCTGTGGATAGTCAGAGTATTTGATGTTGTAGACATACATTCTTTTGAAGGCAGTTTAAGTGTGTAGTGTTTATGCGAATTACACTTCCTGCAGGTTTGTCACCAGAGTTGTTCCTGACTCATCCATGAGTTACCCACCTGCAAAGGAGCACTCCTCTCCCACAACCAGCATATTCATGCACAAAATTACTCACAGATGTCTGTCTGCTGTTGTTCACACCCTCTCTTCAGTTCAAGTGTTGACTTTATTCAACAGACATTTCCTTTTGCATCCAAAGTGAGATTGTGCTGTTCTTTACTTGTAGTGCTAGAAAGTGATCAGGGCTGAGCAGGAGCTTTATGCTGTTCTTTCTAATCATCAAGCACTGCAAATGACCTACTAAAGTCCCCAAAATGTAGGCAGAAATGGAAGAAATGTATTTTCTGTTTAGAACGGTGCAACAGACATTGGTGGTATACACTGCAGTCATTCTATGACCAAGCACTTGCTTGGTCTGTTAGTTCATGTAATGAAATTTTACTTCTCTCTACAAGGTCTGCTTTCTTGAGTTTTATGCTTCAGAATCCGACAGAGACCTGTCAACTTTGTGGCTGCCTTGGACAGTGTATCCATTTGACTGGATGTCACTGGAAGTAGTGCCTGAGCTCTCTCCTGCTGTCTTCTCTGTGCCTCAAGTATCCAGATCATTATCTTTTAGCATGGACAATTGCTATAAGTACCAGTTGTCATTTTAAATAAAATTCCATGATTCCATCATAACAAAGGTATTTTTTGCCTCCAAGAAAGCAGTTTATACTGACTCATCAGTATGGCCTGCTAGCCAAGTATAGCTTTATTCCTTATTACTGAGAAGGCAAGTAAGAGAGACAGGAAAAACATGGACTGATAGAAACCTAGAAAGACAAGGTTGACAGAAATCCACAGTATTTTTGGCTGTTAAACACTAGTGGTTTTCCTGGCTCAAACTCTTTCAAAACCACTCAGGACACCATGGGATTTGTTTAATTTTCGTTTTTTTATTAAATCTTCATGAGTTTGTGGTGCCATCATAGGAAATGCTATACTATAATTTAACACAGGTTTCCTTATTCTTTTTTCTAATTGATACACATTTCTGCTAATTTCCGTCTGTTTTCCAGGGTACTGAAAACATAGGCAGCGCTTTTCTGAAGGAGAGTATTTTCTGGAAGGTTATCACCTCAAAATAGCAAACAAACAAACAAAAACCAACCAAAAAAACCCAAAATATCCTTTTCTTTAGCCATTTAACTGAATGTAAATTGAACTAGTAGACCACACCTAGACTGCCATCAAATGAATTAATGCAACAAGAAATAAAAGTGGTGTATATAGGCTGTGCCTCAATACAATTCTGCCATCGTGTAGAAACTGTATCTTGAATTTTAAATGTTACCAACTTCTATTGAGATGATAGAGTTTATATTGGAAATATAAAATAAAATCACAACCCCTCTAGGGCAAAGAAGAAGATCTGATGGGAAGAAAGCTTTATGCTTGGAAGCAGAGAACTAGCCCTCTAAAGCATCATTCCTTAAATTAGACTTGCAATATGGATCTCTTTAGTAGGCCCTAGGAATTAGGACAAATGAGTTTCATATAGTTTTACTTCAATTTCTTCATATTACTGAGAGGTCTTCAAACTGGGGCAGAGTCAGATAAAATATCTCCCTCCTCTGAGATGGCTAATAATAGTGGTTTAAGGGATTTGTTTCTGAACCTCACTCCCAGTCACCAGAAAAAGCATTCTTTAAATATAATCTATTTGCTCATTCTCAGCTAAATGTATGACCATACTAAAAGTGTTTTCCTCCCTTCCATATGTTCAAAAACCCCCATGTTGCAGTTTCAGAATGGAAAGTGTTTCTTGGTTGATCATGCCATCCGATATTAATTATAAGGTCATTTCCTTTCAGCAAAAATCCCCTAGAATTACATCTGGAACCCCACTCATCTATGGGCCAAATTGTCTTTTTCCTTTCAAGCTATTTATTTCTCAAGTTACTTCCTCATGTTGCATTTCTGCAAATGATAAAATAAATTAAAAATACATTGTGTGGGCAGGTATGGTCCTTCACCTGAATTTTAAAGTGGACTAAATCACAAATCTGTCTTCTGTGCAAAGGAAGATTTTTTGCATTACCAGAAAACAGCACTGTTGACTGTTTTTCAAAGTAATTTGTGCCATTATGAAACAGAAAGGTCTGGTTTCTCAGGCAGTCAGCATCAGAAATTTTTGCTATGACTCAGCTTTACCAAGTCATTTGAGTTCATGCTCAATTCGTTTTGTTGCATAAATCCTTTTCAAGTCGTCCTCAGGAGTGACTGACAGGCAATGCTTTCCAGTGATTAGATCCCTGGTGTCACTTTCTAAGTCTAAACCCTCATTTTGTCCCTGAAATACAATCTGGAGGAGTGGCTTAAAGATATTGAACAAACATGACCCATAGAAAACTTCTTAAACAATTGGGCTGACAGTGATTTTTATTTCCTGCACTTCATTTCTCTCCTGTGATGTGTAGAGTTACACAGCAGTTCTGTCTGATACAAAAATAATAATAAAAAAAAAAGAAAAAGATTTAAAAAAAAGAATATACCAAATGCTCTTTTCACTGGAAATATAAAGGCAATAAAATGATGGTTCCTTAATGAATTTTTTAAACTAGCCCTTAAGCTAACAAGCACTTAGAAATAGGTTTTAACTTCATGCACATGAAAAGTCCTCTTCAGTTTCCATGGGACTCTTTATGGGCACAGAATAAAGCACCTGGGCGTGTGCAGTTTAAAGTCCCTAAGTAAATAATTTGATTTTTTAATATCCATTTTTTAATATCCATTGCAATACAAAGGTATTGTTTTTGTCACTAGGAGGCTTCTTATTCCCACCCTCTGTTAGAATAGAAATAAATAATATTTAAAAGAGATTAAAACAGTTATTGATTTTTAATATATACCAAGACTTGCCTGACTGAAAAGTTAATGAAAATCAATCTTCATCTTTTATACTCTTGACAAAATATTATTTTTAGCATGAAACATTATAATGAAACAAGTTCTCTTTGTTACACAAAATACACAAGAGATATTTCAAAAGTATCTACCTTCATATGAAAATGGCATAAATTTTGCTCCAGTGAATTTCTTCAAATAATTCTTTAACAAAACTTACCAAGCTCCCTATAATAAGTCCATCAAAAAATTAGAGCTATAATATTTTACTTAGGATTCTTTTTCTAGGTCATAACTATAAAAAGTAAATAACTAGTTCTGAATATTTGCATGCTTTTGATGTGAAAATCTGTGGTGGTTCTATTAATGTTTAGGCACTTGATACTAAAGGTATCAACCAAAACTTTACGTGAAGTTTGGTATTGCAAAGTTAATGGCAATAGCATTCTACAGTTGGTATCCCACAGAATAGTTTATATACTAAATATTCCTATTATGGCATGGACTACAAATCTTATTTAATTCTACATTAAGTTATGAAAGTGGGTTATTTGAAACTGTATGCATTTAAAAACGATAGATTTTTATGAGTATATGTCTAAACACATAACAGACACATCTTCCATGGTGGCAATTATCTCTGCATGCGGAACAGACACTAAGATATTTAACTGCAAGGGATACCTGGATCGACCTGTGAAACCCCTCAAAGGCATAAACAGGTTACAGACGAAAGGATGCATTGCCCTCTCTGCCACAAAGCTCCAAAGACTCCCAGACAAATGTGACTTGCAGGAAATGCCAATGCTGTTGTCAGGACTCATCACAGAAATAAGCACGGGGAGATCACAAGCTCTTCAGCCTGCTTCAGGCCTGCTCCTTCTCTTCCCTTTATTTAAGCTGCACTTCCCGAATTTCACAATAGATGGGAGAAAAGATTTTTATGGATTTATGGTCTGTAACCCTAATGCTGGTTGTCATCACAGTTGTCAAGGTTGAATTTATTGAACATGCTAACTTAAAGAAACTCTTGCATGTAACAGTTGTCTTGGTACTGACAGGAAGAATTCAACCAAACCTGCACCCCCTCACATATATTATTGTTATATTTCCATACGACTTTTATCTACTTTTTTATCTTTTACCTTCTACTTTAACATATATGTTTTCAAGGTGAGGTGATATACACACCAGATGATCTGAATAGTAACACAGGAAAATTTAAATTCAGGTACAATTAAAATATACCCCCTTAATTACTTCTTTGGTGTCATCATAATCAATGTAAACTGTTCCATTAACCAGCTACCAGAGAGCTTATAAACAGCTTGTGCTTAACCAGGGATTGGAGGGCCACTGAAACTCTGAGCTCTATTTCTCTGACACGATGAGCTTGGCAATGCTGCACAGCAGTCACCCACAAGGGGCAAAACCTCTGCTCTCATCCTGAGTTCACTTACTAAGAGTAAGCCAATTTATTCAAGCTGTAGTCAGGAGAAAGGCTGGCTGGATTGGGTTCCTAATAGCTTTTAAATACCAGAGGCTTTCTGTGGTTTCATATCAATAAATGATGCCAAAATTTCCAGGGAAAGAAAGCTGCTGTTAGTTTTATTTATTCTGAGAGAAATAAATCATTGTTTAAGTTTGTCTCAGCAGACATTTGGAGCAGTGGCAATGAAGTTCATTCTTCTTATCTCTTTAGAAGTATGCATGTGTGATGTAGGAGAGGGGAAATGGAAAAAAATAGGTTACCTTTCTATCATTATTTTGAAGTTTCCTTTCACTTTTTCAAATATGTGAAAAAAATCTCTTGAAGTTGTGTGAGATATTTTTGCAAATAAGCACTCAGAAGCTTCTTATGGCAGTGTATGGTCCCTTAAACCCACAAACCTTTTAGCAGTCTATCTGAATTACTTTTTCACTTCATGCAAATTGTGACTGAAATTAGAAATGACCTTCGGAGACAGAACTGCAAATGATAGGAAGAACATTTGCAATATAGTCTCTGGGTTTATATTTCCAAAGGACCTTGTAAAATTCTTCACTTCCTTGCCTGTGCTGTTTTGGTGGCCAGCTAAGCAGAGGTCATTTTGTTTGTTTTACCTCTCTAATGACTATACTTTGCCAGACATGTGTCTGTAAGATACATCACAGTTCTTTAAAAACAAATTGTGTCATGTAGTACAAAAAAAAAAGTTTAAAAGCATTGTGTCAAAGGCTATTTCTGCTCCCAGCTGTTAAAATCCTAGCACGACTTTGCTATTTTCTTTGCCTTTAGAAAGCTGCTGATCTTATATTAGTAAGTGAACCTAACTTTACAATTGGAACAAATGATGAAATACAGTGAAATCAATAGTAACAGTGTTAAAATAAATATTGTGCAGAAAAATAAATGTTACTATTTATGAATCAGGAAAGGTCACAGGCTATAGAAAATAATGAGCGCATTTATCTGAACTACTGTATCAGAGTCAAACTGAAAGCCCTCTGATCTGAGTCACCCTTTGCAAATGCTTCTCTCTTGTCTTGCTTATAATGGCAACTACTTGTGTATCCTTTGCCTTTGCTGTCACTGGGGCATAGCTATAGGACCCCATCATATAGCCCTCACTCCCATTTAATTCAAGTGGAGCCTTGTTTGATGATAAAACCATTGCAGCAGGGAGCTATATTTAAATCTCAGTGACTCATTCATCTTATGCCCTTTTTTGGAGTCATTAGTGGGTCATATAACTGTATATATTTCATTCAAATTTCCATTTATATTCCCTACCTATAATTGTAGCTATTTTGCTCCAAATAATTCTCTGACCAGAATAGCAGCCTCTAACTCACTGTCACCTCCCTCTCCCCTTCCCATCCCCACCCCCACTTTATTTTGTGGTCTGTTCTTTGACAATGTTTTAATGGAGTCTAACCTGAAATTTCCAGATAGCAGCATACCAGTTTATAGCAGCATTCAGTGTATGCTACTTGAAGCTATTGACTCATAAAGCAAGCTTTGGAGGAGAAGCATCAGGAATCATTTGCATAAAGGTCAAATATCCTACTCTTATCAGCCTAATTTGTTTCTTTCCATACGTACAATAGTCTTTCAGCAACTAGAAAAGGTCCAAAATTCTTTTGCTTTGCCATTTCCATCCAGTAAAGAAGTTACTATCTTCTTTCTTTTCCTTTTGGAATAGTTATGAAAACTTAAGGTTTGTTTCAATAACAAACACATCAGTTTATACAGAATCTTATCATGCCAAAACATCTTTATGGACAAGCATCAGCAATGAGATCAGCTCTGCTTTGAAAACAGCTTTTGTTAGTTATCAGGCTTTACAGAGATATAGTGCTCTGTAGAGGAAATGCTGGTGATTATGGTGATTATGTCATACTGTAATTCAAGAATTATAAAACTTCCACATGGAGTGGAAGGCAGGAAAGCAAGAACACGTGATGGTGTTATATATTTGTTTATTTATAAGCATGGTAGTCAACCAAGAGCACACAAAGTCTTCACATCAGCAAACTAGCTTCACACAGGATCCACATGCATCTGAGCAAAAACTGTAGATCCCAGTGGAACTAGGTGCCTAGTGGCATCCAAAATTCTTGTTTCTAATCCTTTCCTAATGAAATGGCAAAACATCTATATGTGACCCTTTAAAAATCAGCATGTCCTCCTCCACCATCCTGAGGATCTCAGAGCCATTAGATGCCACTCTTACCATATGTCTAATCTAGAAATGCTGGTGTTAATTTTTTTGCTAGGAAAGTAGGAGATAATGATTAGACTTCTTTCTCTAACTAAAGAAATTCTAAATGTTGCTTAGGCATCTGGTCACTCTGGGGAAAACACGTCTCACTCTGCTTGGAATAATTAGAAACAAGAACATTTGACTGCAGTGCTGGGATCTGGATAAAAAATTTTGTCCGTATTTACTCTGGACAGGAATGAGTAAATCTGAGTTCCTAAAGCAGCACCTCAGAACCTGTTTTCCTATTTCTGCCTTGCAAGGATATCAGCTTCACTGCAAATTCCATCACAAAGTGATTCAGGGAGAAGAAAACTAAACACCATTGTCTGGATTGCTTTGTGCTGTCTCAAAGTCTAACTTTTGAGAAATCATGTGGAACTTATAAAATAGTAACAAAGAGGAAAAAAATCAGGAGGTTATATTTCTTTTCAAAAAGTGGCAAACAAACCACTCTTCAGAGCATCATATAAATTCTCATGAAAGTCAGTTAGTTCATAAGTATGAACAGCGTGAAAAGTCAGGTACAACATGAGTATTTAGAAAGTTTAGAGTCGGATTTGGACTAAATCTAAAACTCTTGCATTACAACCCTAATGTTTACGGGACAACAAACTACAGACCTCAGGGCTGCACCTGGAATTGGCGGTGCACAGTCTCTGTCCCTTGAGTTCCATTTCTGCCCACACTCACGTTACAGGGCTGTAAAACCACAGCTTGGAGAATACTTGGTCCCAATAAGAATCCAGAAATAAAGGACATAAATCCTACCTACACTCTAGAGCACACTTGTGGAAACAGATCCTGAGTGAACAGAGGTGTCCCTCTGCAGCATCTGAGGCAGAGATGTGAGATTTAAGAGGTACCTCTGTAGGGAGCACTTCCAACCACCGACACCAGCATCTCTCTGCTGAAACAGTGACCAAGCACTCCCGATTCAGTGTGTTGGCAGTTCTCCAATGCAACATGAACTGGAAAACTTTCCCTGTGTACTCTGTTGAAGCAGCCCAAGAGCTGAATGTATGATTTTACACCAGAGCGGGGCATCTGTACATTCAGTGCTACAGCATCCAGCTTTTAAGTTCTTTTATACACTCTGCTTTTTTGTGCCTGTCACAACACTAGACACCGTGTCTACAAAACAGCACCAGACATATCTGAAACATGTTTAGAGGGCTCATATGAGGATAACCTCTCCAGATGCTTTACACCCTAAATAACTGGAGCAAAAGACCTCATAGTTACTGAAAGTAACTGAAAGTTCATAGTTAAATTTAGAATTTCTTCTCATCCCTCCAAAAAAGGAACTCATTAGTATTTTCACTGTATAAGTTTTTAAAACATCGGCCTGCAAAATCAATTAGTCTAGTCAAGCTTTTGACTTCCCCAGACTCCAGACCTAATTCTTTATGTCTTCTCCCCTTAGGTACATTATAATTCCATGTACTAATGGACTGAATTGTGCTGAATACAAAAATTCTGAAGCATTTTCACATTTCATTAAGAATCTCTTAATAGAAGTATAGTCAAAGGTTTATTTTTTGCATTGATTGTAACCTTTAGAAAAAAAGCTGCTCTATTACTCATCTCCTGAAACGTAGTTTCCTTGTCATGGAGTGGGAAGTGGATGGGAAGAGAGACCTGTTTTTTTGGTGGTGGAGTTTTTTCCTCATTTTTCAGTTGTAATGAGTGCCATTGTACAATAACACAGGCAAAAGGGAAGGCTTTTTCTTCTGTTCATATAGGACACCAAATAACACAGAAGCACTGCTGTCACTAATTGGCCTGTGTGCCATCTGTTGGAAGGTGCTTTTGGTTTTTACAATAGTCACAGCAGTATCACAAACAATGCAGCAGGAACAGTTACCCAGTTAAACACACTGGGTTGAAATGGTTTACAAAAAACTTGCAAGTTCAGAGCTCTACCTTTTTAAAAAAGAAGTCTGATGCAAAAGGTATGTATATAACAACAAATTAGGAGACTGATTCAGCCTCTCTCAAGTAGAATGATTTTATAAGATATCAGGCATTGGTAAGACACAGGATGGCAGCCAAGTCTGGCATACCCTGCAAAGTAAATCAAAAGAGCAAAATAAACTTTAGGTGTTTTTTTTTTTTTTCTCCTTTAGGGGACATCTCAAGCCTCATCATTAAGGCTTGGTTGTCTGCTAAATTCAGAATAGTACTTCTCAAGGAACCAGGACAGCGACATGATAGGTTTAAAGACTTTTATTCCACTTGTTTATATACATGTGAATCAGGAAAAGAAAAAAAGAGAAGGCACTTACCCAATATGAGACTAAAAATAATGTATTGCAGCATATGATATTCTGAGTTGACTTAAATATCACACTTTTAAAAAGTGAGTATAGTGCTATTTTACTTATTTTAGCCTGCAGCACAGTGTCTGTACTAAAGCCTGTATGCTCGCCCCTCACTTTAAAGCTGACACAACCAGTACAAAATTAAAATGGACAGCCTGATCAACAACATTCCCCACCCACATCATGCAAATCAATCAACCAGAACGACAAGAAAAGTGCCCAACACTCCCTAAAGGCTCAATTCCATATCTTTTAAACTTCCATTAAAGCAGCTTTCTTCAATGCTCCATCTCAAAGTCAAATGATGCAGAACTTAAAATGGACTCCTGTTTTATTTCAAGGAGTGGTAATTTTGAAAGGAACGAAATATGTCCTACAGAAAATTAGCATAGTACTGTGTTGCTTCTCTTGTGCAGCTATATTACATATATATGTTGGGTTGATTTAAATAAGATTCATTTAAATATGCTTTTCATGGTTAATTGCAAAATGTAAAACATTTGCAAATTTTACACAAAATAAAAATTATTTGACACTTCTTTCCTATGAATCATACTGTTTGAGATTAAAAAAGATATGTCCTGGAGTGGGGAAATACTGTTATAGGTGAATGGAAAAAAAAAAAATCATGCGAGTTCCAGGAATCCTTTCATAATTTACAATTGTTATATATTACTAATAAGAGGAAACCTTTGAGCAGCCATAAGAAGCAGTAAAGGAAGACTATGCCAAAATGATAATTTGAGATGAACACTTGTCAGTAACAGAAGGGCCAATATTCATGTAAATACACGTTCAGTATAGTACTGATCAGATAATCAAAGTAGATACAAAAAATATTACCTAAATTTTTATACATGTACACACAAAGTAATTTCCCAACTATGTGTTTTAATGTACTGAAATTTAAATGGTTGAATTGATTGTACTTTCACTGTTTCCTTTAGAAAGAATTTTTTTACAGCCTGGTACAATTTTCACTGTTTAAGTGTAAGTGCAACATTGTAGATACATCTCCAGTGTCGATTTTTTTCCAGCACCCTTCCACTCTGTTTAACCAATATTTCATGATACAGGTTTCATGAATCAGCACATGGCTTGCTTTGTACGTGCTTGTAAGTAAATGCAAGCACTTTCAAAAATGTCAGCCAAAGTGTGGGAGGAGGACAATATCCATGAAGACTGTGCAAACACATAAATTACTTTGGCCAGACAATTTACTGTCTAACTGCTGGGAACATTCACTGCCTGTGTGTATTCACAGTCCCAGTCTGTATTCACTTCAACTGGTGTTTTGTGATAATGCGAACATACTTTAAGCCACTTAGGGTTTTCTTTTTTGGTTCTTTTTTTGTTCGTTTGTTTGGTTTTTTTTTTTTGAATGTTCACTGTTGGCTTATGCTTTTAAATGTCTAGTGATCTTGAGATAAGGACAATAGCTAGAACTTTTGTGTCTCTGGAAGTGGAGGGAAGCTCATTCTGTGCTTGCATATGCAGATCTATCTATAAGGCACAGTGACCAGAGCTCAGATTGCCAGATATTTTTTTTACAGAGATCCTGTGTCTGTTACAACTCTGCCAGAATGTAATTATTTGGAATGAATTTTCCCATCATAACTTTCTGCTTCCAGCAGAACTGATCATAATTTTGCCTTTTCAAGAAGAATTAAGATAAGGAATCTAACTAAAAACAATCACATGAACTCCCTACTTCTATCTTTTTAGAAGCTTTTGCATCTGTGGTTCTGACAGCAAGGAGTCTTTTGTTGACATTAAGGAATTTCTCTTAAATTTGGCTAATCATCTTCTGAAAATCTGTATGTGCATGTGTGCACATATATTTCATGGAATCATAGAAGGGTTTGAATTGGGAGTGACCTTGAAGATCTGGTTCCAACCATCTTGCCATGGGCAGGGACACTCTCCACTAGACCAGGAGGCCCAGAGATCCACCCACCCTGCCCTTTAACACTTGCTGGTATAGGACATCAGTAGCTTTTTAAAGTTGCACGCTTTTCCTCAATTCACCACTGGCTAACCTAACTGGACAACTCAACTATACTAACAGTAACACTACTCACAGGTTTTTTCCTCATGGTTTTAATCAGTACCTGATCCCTGGCTAGGCAGCTGCTTAGACTGCTCTCAGAGATGTTTGTTACTGTGACAGCACTTCTGGGTGATGCAGAGGAAGTTACTGCAAATGGACTTCCCTCTGATCAGAAACTGAGCTTTTATTTTTTCTTAGTAAACTAAGCAGAGGTTCAGGTTGTGATTTTCTTTTTTTTTTTTTTTTTAAAGAGCATAGAGATGTAAATATAATAAATAGAATAAACACATTCGGGAATTTAGTTGAAAAACTGTGTTCTAGATGTCTTCAGCTAGATACTCAAGAGGGTGAGAGCAGACATCCAGTCTGCAGGGGTTAACATGTGCAGCAAAGGGTGAAGCAGCCGTTGAAACATGCAGTGAATGGGAGATGATCCTGCAGAAAGTTTGTTTCTGTAATTACAGAAAGTAATAATGCCTCAGCCACAAAAGGTGAAAATAATAGACACAACTTTTTACGGAGTTTAGTTGTTTGTTTGTTCGTGGGTTTTTTTCAGAGAGGAGTAGTGGTTTGTCTTTTTAACTTGAGGCTGTTATTCTCATGGAATTAGTATCTTGTCCACATTTTTGATCATGTGATAGAAAAGTAAATTACACTAAATTTTTATTTAATTTAGCACAACTTTAAAAAGTAGGTGATGAGTAGAGGATTCACATACAGAAATGCTTGCTATTAGCTGATGTCACATTTGCAGGGACAAATCATCTCTTGGCAAGAGACAGCGCTTCTGTGTTATCTTGTGTGTGGCATTCCTAGGTATTAAATTCTTTTATATCTTTCATGCTTTTATCACTATAGGATTCTCTGCCTTTCCAAAAAGTCAAGGAATTTGGGAAAGTGCTTTCCAAGAACAGAATTTTGGAGCTGAAATTAATTGCGCAATAGGAAGCTGTAGTCTGTTCCTATTAAATCTGAAACTCCCATTCAAAAGTGGGGGTTAGTCTTCTTCACTGACATGACTGGTAGCACTTGATAAAACACATAATAGCTTTAACTCAGGGGAAGACTGGGATTACATATTTCCTTCAAGGCCTAGCAGTAGAATTTCTGATGTTTGTAATGAAAGAGTTGTCTGCTGCACAGATTTGGACCTGAGTCCAAGAACTGTACACTAAATCAAAAGCCTCATGCCTTGATATTTCATCTTTAAAGCCATCAGGCCTTGACTGTGATTAATTGGAATGGATAGGCTCTCATGCCTCTGAATTAATGCTCCTACAGAATTACCTGGACTATGTGAAGGGCAAGATGCAGCAACCTTCAACATGGGCAGCAGCAGATTGGCCCTTAGTGGTGTGTTCACTTTGTGTATTTCTTACACAGTGCTGTTTTCCTGCATTCTCTCTAAAGGAAAAGATGATAATTGCTCGCAAAGGACTTTGGAAAATGCTGAGTATAAGTTCAAAGAAAGTTTAACTTCCCTCCATGGGACACAAAGTGTTAGATGGGTTTAATCCTGACTTATTAAGTAGGAGAAGTTCTGGTGGAAACACACTAACCTAACGGGCTGATTTGGGATGGCAGTGCCAATGCATTTTAACACTCTTATTGTTCCAGAGTTAAATATGCTCACATTCTGGAGTAGAATTAACAAGTGAACTAATTCTCACTTTGAGTCTCAGAAATAGTCAAATAGAATGGATCCTGCCAGTATTCCACTGGAAGATTAAATTTATGTACCTTTAATAAATGATGGGAGATTAGATTATTAGATGGCTTACTCTAACATTTGGGATAGATCACTTTTTGGATATTATTCAGCATGAGCATAAGACAGAACCATTCAGAGAAGCCTGTAGGAAATCTGCAAAAACCTATGAATCAGCTATGCTGAGCAGCAGTGGGCATTGCACTTGGTGGGAAAACCTGTGACAAAGCTATGTTCCTCCCAGGACTCAAATTCAGATTGGCAGTACTGTGTAGACATGCTCAAACCGGCTCCCATTCTTCTGCCTTCACCGGAGCTGCTGCCTTCAAGTTACTTTCCCCAAACCAGCCAAGAATGTATGGTCCCAAGAAATGGCTCACTAGAAGAGCAGTGCAGATGAGCAGACAGCAAGAGCTAAGCTGCATTTTGGAATGCCCCATCTCTACAGCAGACATATTTTTACTGTGTGCTGCAGCACAGAGGTCCCTGAACTTAGCTTGGAAAGGCAATTTGGAATTAGAAGCAATACAGCCACGTCAGGAAATCATCTGATATGCTTTTCTCGGACTTGTCTCTGGGGTTTTTTCTCTGGATCTGGGTCTCTTGCAGGGAGCTCCTGGTGCATAGGTTCACTCCCTCCCTGCTCCCACCCCTGCATCTGAGTTAACAGAGATGGCTGAAGACAGGGGCCAAAACAGATCAGAAGAACACCATCCAAGTTTCACACAGTTTTGGAGGGTTCTTCTTAATACTTTAACCCAGACTGTTTCATTGATCTTATATACAGTCGCATTAGCACAGCTGTGCCACAAGGGCACAGGGACCAAGCACCTGGAAATTTCTTTAAAGCTGGAGAACATGCCGCGGGATTCCTTGGCCGTTGAGGTATTCTGCTTCAGTTAATTAGCGCTGCAGAAAGGCTCAGCTAATTAGTAGGGTGTAGAGTTGCTCTGACACAGTTACTCGGCTTGCAGGGCCTGAGCTAATCCCTCGGCACGGCGCCGCAGCGCAGTGCCCCGCGGGGAGCAGGGATGCGAGAGGGAAGCGGGAGGCACGACACGCATCCCCACGCCTTGGGCAGCTCGGCACGCCTCGCCGGCGGCCAGACGTGCCCTGCTCCCGCGGGGAGAGGCGATCGGGCGGGCTGTGCCGCCAGCCGCGGGCCGTGCTGACACTTCGCACCTCCCGTGTCGCCCCGTTACTTCCCCAGGCGATGGCACGAGGGACACCCGGTTCCTCGTCCCCCGGACGGGTCCGCCGGCCGGCGGTGAGCCCTGCCAGCCCCTGGAGCCAGCCACTCCCGCTCCTCGTGCCGCGCTGGCAGCGGGCACAGCCCGGGAGCAGCTGCGGGCAGGGAGGGACCCGGGCGGCGCCGCGGCCACCACGGCCGTGCGGGAACAGGTGGCGGCGGGGCAGAGCCCGCCAGGGCTGCTGCGGGGCGGGAAGGGAGGCGAGCGAACAGCCCCGTCCGCGGTGACTCCGCTGCCCTGCGGAATCGGGGGAAAGCGCCGCAGGGATCCGGCGGATCCGGGCGGAGAGCAGCGGCGGGGCGGGCGGCGGACCTGGGCCGGGCCCGGCCGGCCGCTCCCTCCGCTAGGGGGCGAGCGCGGGC